>JAOQIF010000259.1:0-96284 GCA_026260285.1 Colletotrichum sansevieriae | reverse complement strand
ATAACTAGGATTAGCCTATTACCCTATACTATCTTACTATTAGTATATATCTTGCTATAGATATTCTTAATAACTTCGAGGTCTTTAGCGCTAAGGGGGTAAGGCTTTACTATAGCCTTCTGGTTTTACTACCCTTTAATAAGCTTAATATGCATATATTAGTCGTCTAGTATAGGTATAATCCCCTTATTATAATAGATATCTTAGTTATTGAGGATTTCCTTAAGTCTACTAGTAAAAACTATATCCTAATTGCAGACCTTAACTCTATCCTTGCTCTATATAACTAGGATATCTTTTAGCTTAGATATTCTATAAGATAGAATATTATCTGCTTAACGAGGCAGTCCTAGGCTAGATTTAGTAGGCGGGGTTATAAACTACGCGCTAGCTGCTATATTACTTATAGCCCTATCGAATTCAGATTGCGAGAACTAGTGCGAGTTTAATTCTCCTCTTATAAGGGTGATAATATCTATATAATTAATAAGGTTAGTAGTCTCCTCTACTTCTATTAGAATAATATAGCTTAGCTGCTATCCTCTTAGGATTATTATTAGCCTATCCGTTATATTTTATATAAGGATAAGCTTAGGGTTATCTGCTATAACCGTTATATTAACTACGCCTATATAACTAGATTGAAACTACTAAGTATTAGAGCCTTGCTAGCTTAACTTAGGGAGGTTAATAAAGCTAGTTATAATAAATATATCGCTCTGCAGGGGAATAACTATAGTATAGGCGTTATTAACTCGTCTAGTTACTAGGTGCTATCTCCTGAACTAAACTAGATACTATATTCCATATACTAAGCGGAATTTAACTATACCCTTATTAAAGTCTATAACTAGCTTATAATCTTTATAGAATAGTATTCCTAGCAGAAGATTCGCTCCGAGGGTATTTATAACTCTAGCTATAATAATAACGTAGCTATAGATCTCCACGTTGCTAATAGTACCTAGGATATAGAAGTTAAATATAACCTGCTCTATTATATAAAAGGTTAAATCTATTATATTTATCTTCTATAGTTCTATCGTTTAAAACGTGGGATTTTGCGCAAAGTATAGCACCTAATTCCTATTAACTAGAGTTATTAAGGCGCCTATATCGATATAGACTTCCTCTAGGCTAGCTATATTATCGCTTTTTATATTAAGGCGGAGATATATCTATTTAGCTAGTATTATTCGTTTTACTAGTTTCACCTAGGCGTTAATAATTTAGTTTTTCTTAAGTAATACCTACGTGTTATTTATTAGGGGAATTATAACGAGACCTGCGAAATTTACTATATTATTAATATAATATATAGCAGAGTCTAGAACTAAAGTAGTTAGGGAGATTGCTAGCAGGCTTCTCGCTATAACTATAATATCCGTTATCTAGCCTGCTATTTCCTCTTTATGCAGTTGCTCTAATAGGGCAGCTAAATCGTAGGGGACTTCCTATATATCTAGTAGGATATAGCTGCTATTAACGAGGTTATTAATATTATAGTTATTATTATAATCCTCCTATATATAATAGGCGTCTGAGTCCATCTAGCCTGGTCTATTATATTTATATAATATTAAAAACTCGGGTTTCTCCATAGCTAGTTCTATAGGTAGCGATCTTTCTAGTTTTAATAGTTATTAGAGCGCTAGAAGCATTGCTAAGGTTAATAACGTTATTAGGGTTATAGATTATTATAATTATCCTATGAGAAGTCTCGGTTATTCTATTATCCCTTATTACTATTCTATATTATATCATCGGATTCTTCTGATATATAGTTAATGCTAATTAGCGCCTGGAGTCTGCGCTAAACTACCTTGCGTTTTTTCTTAGCTATATTAAGGTAATCCTCGAGAGTATTACTAGTAGTTAGTTTATGTAGGAATTACTAAAGCTCTAGGTTAATTATATTATAGAAGATTATTAATAGCTAGCTAATTATAGATATTAGTCCTATCTACGCTCTACTATATTTAAAATAGTTTTAGGTAAAGTTATAAATATCTCTATCTATTACGGGCTACGCTACTGCTAGCGTCTGGATGGTGCTGCAGACCCTAAGGATTCTGCCCTTAACGACCGCTCTCGCTTAACGTTCGCCCTATATCTGCTTTTCTATTGCATAGGGAACTTCCTAGAAAACTTCCCTTCCTTAGCTTAGATTACTATAATTAAGGTATCCCTAAGTTAAATAAACCCAGGCTAGCCCCTTATATATCTAAGCTCTCTCTCTATGCCTGCCTCGCTAGTTATATAGTATAATAGATAGCAGGTAGGAAATAGAACTAGCTATACCTATAGTAGCTAGTCTAGAAGTACTATTAATAAGTAAGGAAGCGTTTAAAGCAATTTATATAGCAATTAATAAGCTTAATAACTAGCTTAATAGCCTAATAACTATATAGCAGCCTAATAACGAACTAACTACAGAGCTCCAGCGAGATGTAGCGGGTAGCCACGCCCTAGCTCTACTAATACTATCCTTATAGCTAGAGACTACCTAGGAAGCAGGGGGCGCTAAGCGATTAAAACCCCTTCCTAACCCCCCTAAGTTCGGAGGAAACCGTAATAAGTATACTATATAGGCATAATAGATATATAATAAAGTCAGGATAGACCGGGACTTCTACCTAAGTAATCGGGAGGCCTAGTACCTTATTAACTCCTGCCTAGAACCTAAAGTATTGCTAGTAGTTATAGCCTTCTATAGCTTAGGGGGTAGTAATAGCTTATTCGAGCTAGATACCTTCTTAGTATACCTAAACTATACCTATAGCAACCCTAATATTATAAGCAAGGCTCTTAGAAGACTCTCGGAGCTTTAAATAAAGCATAATAAAGCCTTCGCCTTATTCCTACCCTACTTCGAACGCGCTATTGCAGAGGTAAGTAGCATAATATAGCTAGATAGCATCTAGATTAACTACCTATATAGGGCACTATTTTATAAGCTCCTTAACTATCTAGTTAACTACCTAACCCCCTATAAGTATGCTAAATATATTAGCCTTATATAAGATATCGCATAGAAGCTAGAGGGATTGCATTATATTCCTAATGCTTTATATTAGCCTATAACGTTTAGATCGAGAGCATTACCTACTAAAGTAGATATAAATAGGGATACTAGGATAATAGGTTTAGTATATACCTCGCGCGAGGGCATAAGTAAAGGTCCTAATAAGGAAACGCGCTACTATTTTAAGTATAACTAGATTAGTTACTTATAAAGGGACTACTAGAAGGCTAAGAAGTCGAAGGATAGTCCTAGAGTAGTAAAAGCTATTAAGGAAATAATATATTTAGACTTAGGAGAGGTTAAAAGTAAAGAAGACTCCTCTAACTTAGGAAACGAATAACCCTAGTATGAGATTAGGTATTAGGGATAATAGAGGAAGAGCAGGCTAGTTAGGAATAGTTCTAGTTAGAACGTAGTATAAGCAGGCCTTCTGTAATATTAGTAGTTAGAGTTAATAAAGGCACTCCTACTAACGCTTTAATAGACTACGGATATAATATCTATATAATAGTAGACTACTAGTATGCCTGCTACCTCTATTTACTATATATTAACTACTAAGCATAGTAATTGCGAGGCTTTGCTAATAACTTAGCTCAAGCTATAGCGAAAGGCGTAGCTATATTATACCTCGATATTAGAGGCTATATATAGCAACTCTTCGCTTATATAGTAAAAGGACTAGATACTAACCTCTTCTTAGGGAAGCTATAGATAAAATAAAACCATATTATTTATAATATAGCAGAGAAGCGGATATACTATAGGAAGGCAGGGGTTATTATTACCCTTTAAGAATAGAAAGAACCCTAGAGAGTAAGAGAGATCTAGGAAGCCTGCTAACCTAACGCTGCCTTATTTATAGCAATCTACTAGAAGGTTAGTAAGAGCTAGCTATCTAGGCTAGAAGTAGGAATATAGGTAGTAAGCCTAAGGGATATTAAAAAAACGCTCGAGGTAAAGAAACTAGAAGACTATTCGGAGAAACTACTATAATATATTTATAATAAATTTGCAGAGCTTTTTAAGCTAGCTAAGTTATACCCCCTACCCCTAAGTTATCCTAGTATAGATTATAAAATCCACCTCGAGTATAATACCTCTAGCTAAGAGGCGCCCTTACCCTAGGGACCCCTCTATAGTATATCTAGGGAGGAGTTATTAGTATTAAAATAGATACTTATAGACCTGCTCGATAAGGTTTTTATTCGGGTAAGTAAGTCTCCTGCTAGCATACCTATACTTTTTATTAGGAAGCCTAGTAGAGGATTGCAGTTCTATTATAACTACTAAGCGTTAAATATAATTACTAAGCGAGACTACTACCCCTTACTCCTAATCTAAGAGACCCTCTAAAGGGTTAGTTTAGCAAAGTAGTATACTAAACTAGATATAATAGCTACCTTTTATAAGATTCATATAGTAGAAGAGCACTAGGAAAAGACTGCCTTTTATATATAATATAAGCTCTTCGAGTAGCTAGTCTATCTATTCGGATTAAGCAGAGCCCCTATAACGTTCTAATAATATATTAATAGCATGCTCTAGGAGTTCCTTAATAACTTCGTAACGGTATATATTAATAATATATTAGTCTATAGCAGCAGCTCCCGAGCAGACTATAAGCAGAAGGTGCATAAGGTTCTCCAGGCTCTCTAAGAGGCTAGTCTTAACCTCAACCTAGTAAAGTATAAGTTCTCTATAAAAATAGTAAAGTATATAGGATTTATCCTAAAGGTAAGCAAGTGTATTACTTATAATATAGAGAAAGTATAGGTAATTATTAAATAGGAAGCGCCTACTTTAGTAAAAGGATTATAAAGTTTCCTAGGGTTTGCTAACTACTACTAAGTATTTATATTAGAGTACTTAGGGGTTATAGAGCCCCTTACCCTCTTAATAAAGAAGGGAGCGCTATTTATCTAGGGTAAGGAATAAGAAGATGCGTTCTAGGTGCTCAAATACTACTTCTAAACCGTACTAGTACTACGTTACTTCGACCTATAAGCCCTAACTATAGTTAAGACGGACTACTCAGGGTTCGCTTTAGGGGGTTTGCTAACTCAAGAAGATACGTAAGGATAATGCTATCCTATTGCTTTCTACTTGCAGAGGCTAGCCCCTGCCTAATATAACTACCTAATCTATAATAAGGAGCTATTAGTAGTAATCGCTTATTTAAATATATAGGATGCTAAGCTGAGAAGCTACCCTAGGTTTAAGGTCTTTACTAACTATAAGAGCCTCGAATACTTTATATAAAAGCAACGTTTAATAGAACGCTAAAGTTACTAAGCGGAGTAGTTATTAAGGTATAATTTCTACTTAGAATATTAACCTAGTTACCTAGTAGTTATACCTAATATGCTCTTATGCTATAAATAGGACGCCCCGAAAGGATAGGAGGATAAATAAGAGAAAGGGAGGGTAATCTAGATAATCCCTAACTCCGTCCTAAGTAAGGTAAGGAGGATAGTAATAGTTGAGGCCCTTGCTATAATAGTATTCGAGGATCTAGCCCTTTAATATATATAGAACGAAGCTTAAGCAGAAGATAACTAGTACTAAGGGGCTTATTCTATAGTAAAAAGGGGTAACCGAAGCTTCCCTCCTTAGCTAGGCCTAAAACTATAGATCGCTAAGTATAGCGTTAACGCCCTTAGCTAATTAATATTCAGAGACCGGATCTAGGTACTAGGGTTAATAGATAAAAACTACCCTTAGAACGTGCTTCGAATGCAGTTGATTTAGAAGTACTATAACTTAGTAATAACGGGCTACCCTAGTTAGAATAACACCCTAGCTATCCTAGCTTAGCAATACTTCTAGCTAGGGTAGCCTTCTATAGTCCGCTAGTTTATAAGAAACTGCAATAGCTACAGGCATAGAACGATTTAGTAATAAGCGAAACGCAGGCTTCTTTAACCCTTACTAGTAGTAGAACGGCTATATTACGATCTTATTATAGATTTTATTATAGACCTCCTATGCGTAGTAAAAATAGGGTTAAGATACTTTTAAGTAATAGTCGATAGGCTCTCTAAGATAATAACCCTAGAAGGGATGCCTTCGATAGATATAGAAATATATATAGAATGCTTTATAAACTACTACTACCGATTTTATAGTATACCGAAGTCGATCGTTAGTAATAGGAGTAGTAACTAGACGAGTTAGTTCTAGCAATAGTTCTATATGCTTATAAAGATTAAATAACGTTTAAGTACCGCCTTTTACCTGCAGATAGATAGAGTAATAAAACGTTTTAATTAGGAGATCTAAGTAGTCCTGCAGATAATAGTTAACTTCGCCTAGGATAACTAGGAGGTTTACTTACCCTCTATTTAACTAGCGATTAATAGCTATAATATAGCTATAACAGGAGTGAGCCTATTCTTTTTTACCTATAGATACTATATCAACCTAGTACTAGTAGTATAGCCCGCGCTAGAGCTATTAACCTCACGTAAGTTAGCTGCTAATAAGTTTATTAGTAAACTAAAGTTAACTATAGAGTTAGCCTAAGTAGCTATCGCTATAGCCTAATAAACTATAGAATAATTAGCAAATAGTAAAAGGATACTAGCAGAATACTATAAAGTAGGCGATAAGGTCTAGCTATTGCTAGCTAACTTCTATATAGAAAGACCCTATAGGAAGTTAGACTAGCTATACCTAAAGTATAAAGTAACTAGGGTAATCTTACTAATTATAATCGAGTTGAACGTTCGAGGCAAGGTCTATAACTAATTTTATATTAGCCTGCTATGCTACGCTACGAATAACCCCCTCCTAGGCTAAGAAGTTAATAATCCCTAACTACCCCCGATTTTCAAAGATAGAGAGGATAAATAGGAAGTCGAGTCTATTCTAGCTATGCGCTAGAAGCATATAAGTAAGGGTAAGCGTTGCGAGTTATTAGTTAAATAGATAGGGTATAGTTAGCCTACCTAGGAGCCCTTATAATCGCTCTAAGATAACTAGGCGGTAGATAAGTATAAAGAAAAGTATAGTCTAATAGATAAGAATAATAGCAACCCCTAGTATGCTATACTATAAGCTAAGTAGTAGTTAATAAGTAGGGGTAAGATAGAGGGATAGCAGCTAGGTAATTTATAATTAGAGGAATAGGTAAAAATAGGAAGCTTTATTATAGCTTAAGGCTATAGGGAGGTAGAATAAGACCTAAGTAAGCCCTAGGTAGGTAGAAGGTAGGCAGATAGCAGGCGAGTAGAAACTATAAACCTAGGAAGATAACCCCTTACTCCTCCTACTCTTTATAAGTAGTAATAGCTATATTAATAAGCTAAGAAAAAGGGCTAGATTATTAGGAATAGAAGAAAGGTAGGAATAGGATAAACCTTATAGAGGACCTTAGCTATATCTAAGTAAGCCTAGGCGAGGTAGTATAGCTACGCTTTATTAGGCTTAACTAGGAGGGAAAGCAAGATAGTAATAATAATAGAGGTACTAAGGATAGGAATAGCTAGAGAACTAGCAGAAGGTATAAGGGAGGTATCTAACTTAATAGCAGCTTTAATAGCACGCTTTATAGCAGCGCGGGTATAGACCTCGTAGTTCTAAATAGAAGTAGTGCAAAGGAGTTCTATATAAGCCTCGATCTATATAGGGAGCTATAACTATTAGTAATAACCCTGAAATATAGGAATAGCGGAGTCTTACTAAAGTCCTCTTATTAAGGCTATAATAAGTAAGGCAGTCTTAGCTAAGAGAAGCGAACTCCTCCTAATAGTAAACTACGCTAGGGTTGCTCTAGTAGAACGTTAGCTCTATAGAGAAGGAATAGTAGGGAAGCGATACTTATATTGATATAGGCAGACTTAATAGCCTTATTAGAATAATAGATATAATAGATAATATTACTTATAATATAGTTAGTCTTATAATAGTTAAAAGGCAATAGGATAGCATACCTCGCTTAATAATATTATAATAAGCTATAATATCGCTAGGCTTCTTAGCCTTAGCTATAGCGAATATATACTTTAGATAAGGAACCTCGCGAAGAGGCCCCTAAGTCTTATCCTAGGGGATACTACTAAAGATAAGCTAGTATAAGTAGGGACCCTAGTAGAATATTAGAAAAACGCTAAATAAGCAGAAGATTATATACTATAAGGGGCTCCTGGGCGATAGGATATATAAGAAGGGGGCGGTCGAGGTACTTATATAGCTCCTAGCTAGCTAGGGTATAAAAGGGATTATCTACGAGATCGAAGTTATTAGAAGTAGCCTCCTTATAATTAGAGAGGCTAGTAGAGGTAGAGTAGTTAGAAGGCGGGCCCTTAATAAGAGGAGGAGACTCTATCTCCTTATTAGAGTTAGGGAGGGGCTATATAGGGTTAATTATAGCGAAACCACGGGGAAAGAGCGGGTAGCAACTTATAGGGGGCGTTATTATAGAGGCAAGGGAAATTAGATTAATTAGATCTATATAAGTTAGCAACTAATAGGAGTTCGGATATAACGAACTTATACTAACGCAGACCGAGGGCGCGCTAAAAACGCTATTAAAACGACGAGTTATTAGCTAAAATAATATTATAATTAATTAATTAACTTACTCTAGTATAGGTTAATAAGAGGAGGAAAAAAGAGGAAGCAAACTAGGGGTATGAAAAATCATATTATTATAATTATTACTAGTGGGGTATAGAGCAGCTAGTAGCCCGGATTAATATCGCTCTAGACTAGCCCTTAGCCCGTGCTCAAACCTATAACTCACGTGAGGGCTAGGGAGGCCGCTCTCGCTTAATATTCGCCCTATATCTGCTTTTCTATCGCACGGGGAACTTCCTAGAAAACTTCCCTTCCTTAGCTTAGATTACTATAATTAAGGCACCCCTAAGTTGAACAAACCCGGGCTAGCCCCTCACACTATCTCCCTTAAGGTCTTCTATAGTAAACCTATATATAGCGATCTATTAGATAGACTCCTATTAGGTTAGTATAAAACGTCTCCTAATAGCGTTATATAGGGCGTGATATCCTATATAGAGGTAGTTCTATTATTTAATTAGCCCGAGTTAGTATTTCTACTAGCTAAGTGCTTTTCCTCGTAGTAGAGAGCTCTAATTCTATATAATCTCTAAAGTTATAGCTAGGCTAGTAGTTTTAGTATTTAGGCTAGAGATCTATAGATCTATCTCCTTATAATATAGAATATCCTAGTTATAAAAGACGGGCTCTATACTATACTTCTTATTAATATCTAGCTAAAAAATATTATATTATTAGGCAAATCTACCTTCCTATCGAGTTCCTATAGGCTATAGCACCCTAGTATTAGCCTCGAGCTAGCTAAATACTCAAAGGAGTAAAGCCTCGAGACCTTAGGCTAGTAGCTCCGGGTAGGGCTCCTAGGATAATAGTAAAAATATTAGTAGTAGCGCTAAATTCTACTATAGTAGCTAGGTCCTCCCTATTAATATATCTTACTTTAGTAGACCTATAGTAGTATTATAAAGAATTTATAGTATTTTATAGACTTTTTACTTTAATAGTCCTATAATAGTATCTTCTAGTGCTATAACTTATAGTTCGGGGTTTTTTCCGCTCCTATTATAAATATTATTTACTATAGCTCTTGCTTTAATAGGAGGTCCTAGGGGTTTGAGATATCTAACTAGCTAGACTAGATAGGAGTTATAACTCTTTTATCTCTTAGGGGTAGAAGGGTGATTCTCTTGCTAGCTTTATAAAAGCTTTCTTCTCTAGATAGGGGCATAAAAAGTGCTATTATTACTAGAGTATCCCTTATAGCTATAATTATATTAGTAATACTAATTAATATAGCTATATAGTTATTAGGCTCGAGTATCTAGTAATAGCATAGATTAGCTTTTGCCTTCTAGCCTATATTAATAATATCTATATAGGGTATATAATTATTATCTTATTTAAGAGAGGCGAGGTTTGCTATCTAGTTATAAAATTATTTACTAAGGCTAAGGGTAAAGTTATAATCCTTATAAGCCTGCTAGAAACTATAGAGCCTATAAGCCTCGTTATAGTATCTAATTCTAGCTATATCTCCTATATTATAATATTCCTCTATAAGAGAGGGATTACTATATTAATTTAATATTAAACTCGAATAGTTAGCTATATAAGTTAATAGTTAAGACCTCTATCTCTTTAACTTCTTTAACTTCCTTCCTTTTAGTATATAAATACTTTTAGGAGGGGGTTTCGAGGTTAAGTCCGAGTCCTCTACCTTATTATAAGTCTTTATAATATAAGGGAGGTCTTATATAAGAAAAAAGAGAATAGGTCGTGCTACTAGATATTATAGTCTTCCTACTAGCCTAGGGCTATAGTAGGGGTTGCTAAGACTACGAGTAAAACAAGGAAAAGAGCAATATAAGCGTGAATAATAATAAATAGTATAATAAGCAATTATAGGTATATTATAATATATTCTATAATAGCTAAGCCTTCTAAGCTTATCTGCTAGAAGTCTCCTACTTAAAGGATAGGCGTTAAGCCTAACCGTGGTCACGTGGAATACCACGTGATGGCCGACTATATCACCAAAAGGCGTGTGATAAAATTAATATTAGGATAGCAAGTTTTCCCTTTATTATTACTATTTTTACTATTAACTACTCTTCTCTCGATCTCTCTGTCTTATATTGAAATAAATAAGAAGGAGCAGAGGGTGCTAACTTTTATATACCTTCTTTATTAACCCTTATTATAAAAAATTTTTTTATACCTTCTTTTCTCTTTACTATACCTACTTACTTTTTATTTAGGCATACTTATACCCTTTATTTATTTACTTCTCTCCTATATATTAATTATTATCTAATAGACCTCTTATAATAAGTAATAATATTATCTCAATCTGCTAAATATAGCCTCCTAAACGCTAGCCTAATTAATACTATTGCAATAATAGCTTCTAAAGGCAAGGAAGTTATTAATAACTATAAGGTCCTATCTTCTCACCTATCTAATAATAATAGCAGCTAAGACGAGGGTGCTAACCCCTAGAAAAACGAGGTGCTCAACCCCGTCTCCCCGCGCTAAGGCAGCGATAACCAAGGCAGCGATAACCAAGGCAGCGATAACTAAGGCAGCGATAACTAAGTCAGCGACTATAGTATTAACCTCAGCACTCCGGTTAAGACTCGCAAGTCCGCTGCTAAGAAGAAGAAGTCCCGCAAGGACCATAAGAAGGGCAAATAGGCAGCTAAGAAGAACCTCTTCGCTAGAGAAACTAAAACCTAATATAAGGAGGTTATTAATAATAATACTAATAATATTTAGAATAATAATACCTAGGCTACCGAGCTAGTCTATATTATCGCTAGCACTACTACTAATATTAAAGAGCCCGCCCTAGCTATAACTATAGCTACTACCCCTTATAAGACTCCTAAGAAGGGCTACCCTAGCCTTATAGCCTAGCGCTAGCAGATTAACGAGGTAAAGGCTTATATTAATAACGCTTTTCTATACTACTCTAATATAATTCTTATTAAGGAGATTGAGAAAATCCTCGATAGTATTAAGCCTTTTAAGAATATATCTTCTAACCTCTATATTAGATATATCTAGGATACCCTTAAGTAAGTATATAATATATATATTAATACTAACGCTTATAGCAAGCTTCTCCCTAGTTATGCCTAGGTCCTCGCTATATACTTTTATAATACCTAAAGTTATACTAATAGAATTATTACTAATAACCTTATTATAATAAACTATATCGACCTCCTTTCTATCGCCCTGCTCGTTAATATTAGTAATATTACTACTATAGACCTATTAGCCTATAAGGATACTAAAAATGCAAAGGACCTCGCTAATAAGGCTAAGGGTAATATTAATATTATTATTAATAGCATCCGATAGGAAATCCTTCCTCGCTTTAATATTATAGAGGTTAATATAGCTAATATAGATACTATTAATATTAATACTATTAGTAAGTATCTTATTAAACTTAAGAATAATAGCGTATCTAAGCAAGCAGTTGCTAATAAGATTTATATAGCTATCGACATAATTAAGACTAAGGAGATCGCAAGCCTTCGCACCGAGATTGCAAACCTCTATACTATAATTAAGGGTCTCTAGCGCACTAGCAATAAGCAACCCGTGCCTAGTAATACTAATAATAATAGTGCTACTAAGCGCTAGTAGATATCTAAGTTTAATATACTCCTCTATAAGTATAATGCTTAATTAATAATACTATAGTAATTTCTAGCGATTAGGATATAAAGAAGGAGAGAAGGGAATATTAAGCATATATATCCTAGATTAATAGAGATAGCAATCAGGATAATTGCTTTTTAAAAAGGGGGTATATATTATATGCTTTTTAGTAATATAGTTAGTTACTATATAGCATTCTATATAACTACGGTTAGGCTTAATGCCTATACTTTAAGTAGGAGACTTCTAGTAGATAGCTTAGAAGGCTTAGCTATTATAGAATATATTACTATATACCTATGATTACCTATTGCACTATTTGTTATTATTTACGCTTATATTGCTCTTTTCCTTATTTCACTCGCAGTCTTAGCGACCCCTATTGTAGCCCCAGGCTAGTAGGAAGACTGTGACATAAAGTAGGTATATTTAAGGCTAAATAAAGTAGCGAAAGTAGGTATATATTAGGTACATATAATGTATAAAAAAAGGTTTATATTAAAGTAATTTAGACCCTATAATACCCCCTAATTACTTAATTTAATGTAGTTTAGCCTCCTTAACTATAGTAAGAATAAGGCGTACTTAATCTTAACTTAGAATATTATAAGTAGCAGTAAGTAGGCTTTAAATACCCTCAAATTAATAAAATATATTATAATACTATTAAACTATAGTAAGACTAGTATTACCCTTTTTATTGGGGCGCGCCTATAAAAGTCCGATTATCGAGGTTAGAGATAGGCTGTGGCTAGAGGGGTGCCGAATGGCCAGGATGGGGTGCTGAATGTCCTAACCCTTCTTGAATGACATTGGTATCACGAAGAAGGCCATTGCGCACTGCTTGCTTGCAAGCAAATGATCCATGGATTGAGATCATGCATATTTATGCTATGATCGGTAGGGTACTTGATCTACTCGATGTGCTCTCTTGCCCCCAGCAGTCTGGCGTGTCTAAGCGGTCCGATGGTTCTGTACCCCGCCTCTTATCGGGGGATGGAATGGCTTGCATGTAAAAGTCTGGTTGTCGTGCGTAACTGGAGCCAGTCACGCGGCTATCGTGACCTCGTTGGTAGTCTTTTAATAGTGCGTAAAAGAAAGCAGTGTTTGCGACCAAGCAAGCACAGAGGATTTCGATAGATGCCCACTGGGCGGGTGCGTATTAGCGCCCAAGAAACAGGGAGTACGGCCATGGCTGGATAGGCTTACCATGGAGCGAGACCTCTGTGATACTGCCTGGTCCAGTATCATGGGCAGTCGCATGATGGTGATCACAACGACGAGGCCCCCAATGATGAAAAGCAGACCAAGTTGGGCCTTTCTACTGCCATGTCAGTGACGATTTGAGCATATCGGGGCAAGAACTGAGGCAACATACACTTTGCCATCAAGCTTGACGTGACGAAGTATGGGGAAGGGAAAAATGATCAGCGCGATGTCAGTGATGATGTTGAATACAGCCATTGTCACGAGGTTGCCGACGGCTTTATGACACGTATTCTGGTTGCTGGGATCAGGCAACCACATTCTTTGCAAAAGTCAGCCAAGTCGGACGTCTCGAACACGGCGCTGTCAGACTTACAAAGATAGTGGTCGACATTCGGCAAGAGTGGGTATGAGTACAATGAAGAAAGTGATGACAATAAACCACCAAAGTGCGGTGGTGGCGATCTTGCCCCAGTGGAATATATCGACGAAGCGGGAATATAAGTTGAGTAGGCACAACTTCAGGGACCATAAGCTGCAGACAGGGAGGAGGTAAGTCAGACTTGCATCACTTTTGGATATCATCTCACCGCCATGATGACCTCGCAAGGCTGGATCGACATGTGAGTGAGCCTTGAGGGGGGTAAGCAACGTACAACATAGCGTAGAATATTCGTGACGGGATAAGGAGCTTGTTCGAGGTCATGTAGTTCTCCTCGAGCCGCTCAACGGTGAGACCTTGCGCGGCGGCGTCTTCCGGCGTTGGCAGCCCGAAGGTGTGCGTCGGATTGAGAAGGAAGGAGAAGGCGATGCAGGTGGTGCGGCCCATGAGAGGCACTATGGCGAATGCCATGTAGGCGTCGTCGGCGTGCCATGTCCGATGGCATGACTCATGGATCCTGCAGCGCGAGAAGAGACGATAGCTGCAGCGGACCAGAATGAGAGCTGCGCAAATGCTGGCGGTCACGATGTCGAACGTCACGTCCACTGGCGTGTTCATGATGTCGTTGTCGTCTTTCTGGTCGAATTCGGTGCGGTTGTCAACGGCGAGGGCGATGTCCGCTGCTGCTGCTGCTCGATGGCAGGGGCAAAGGCGACCATGGCGCACTATGCCGCGGCTGGCATGGCGATTTGTAGTCTGAAGAGCTCCTCAGCTGCTCTGTCGCCTGGTTCTTGGTTTCGGGGAAGAATAGATCTGTTGGTCTTTGAGTGCTTTGCTTGCCTTGGACGAAAACGGCGAATTCGAGAACTCCAGAATGATAGAAGTACGGATGATCGTTTCGATGTTTCGACGTTTCGACGTTAGGCCGCGTTTACATCGGGGTGTGTGGGGGATAAGGGAGACACGCTTGGGACGAACCTGACAGACAATGGAAGTACGGTTTCTTTAAAGAGAGGCCCGGCAGAGCCGACAAAATAGCACTGGTGTTACTCAACAAGCAAAGGCGTAGGAAACGAAACGGTTCAAAGGAAGTTCAAGGAGACGGGATGTTGGAGTCAGCCACACAGCGTGCGACAGACCAGACCTCCCCAGCCTTTTGCCAAGCCGTCTTTATTTTAGTTCCTGACTTCTTTCAAGGCCGGCAGCCGCGGGGTGTCAGGAAGGGCAGGAAAGGCAGGGAGGGGATGTAAAGGATGGGATGGGTGGCCAAGCTATGCTGCGCTGGTGCTTTCTTAGCCGGTCATGGTTACCCAGCTGCATGCAGCTAAACTTTGAGAAAGGATATTGATGGTAAGGTTTCCGGTGCCTTTTTGGCCACCCATGTTCAGCCACATGGGGTTAATTACACTTTATGTTTGCCTCCCACTCGATCGTCGAGTGCACCGGTCTTCTCGGGTTGTCGGGCCCGTCCCCTAGGAGGTCGATGGCCCAACTTCCCCGCATGTAGACGATGGATGCATGGGAACACCCTTGACGCCGAGCATCATCCAGAGCAATCTCTCGTGACGGGGAGATGAATGGTATGTTGGAGATTGTCCCATCTTCCGTCCTTGGGGGCCGAAAGGTCGAAGTCGATTGATTTCGAACTGCGCGCTGATCATTACTGGAGTACGACATGAATGTGCAGTGCTATCTGATCTATGTCAAAGAGTTTGTGACTCAATACATCATCCTCTTTCCAGGATGGTACGCAGTCTGACTAGTGACTGTCCAACGGTTCGCAACGGCTTCTTGGCAGGGCATCCCGGCGGATTTCATGACCCTTGTACGACTTCTCTCGCTTTCGTGAGTCCCGTCTGGTCTCGACCCATCTCGTCCAGTCTCTTGAGTTCAATCTAAAGACGAGCCCAAGAGGTTGGCCAGCGCGCTTGCCGGATTCGTTTGGGGCCCTATCCCTTACTGTCATCAACCGGCTCGAACTGACTTCTACATTACCGCCGTAACATCGGATGACAGCACTGAGACGGGGTCCCGGCACAAGGTTGATGACGGATTCTGGGATGGCTAGCCCATCGACGGTTTTTTGCTCAGCGACTCCGCCCGCCCCCGCATGCCCCCCTTGGGCCGTCCGATCCCTGGAGGATGTACGAAGTAGCATCGCTTGTCAAACATTTCCTGCCGTTGCCGGCCAAAGTTTAAACCCCCTTTTTAGGTTCATGTGGCTTGAGCTGTTCCTACTAGTACTTCCTCTGGGTGGTACTGTTAAGCGATTTTTCTAGCTATTTAAACTGTATCTCTATCCCCAGGGCCCACGATACTAGTGTTAGGGGTTAAGTATACCCATCACACTATGTAGCCGTTCGTACTTCGTACGTTCCCTGTACACTGGACGACCGACCCTTGCAAGTCAGGCCAATTGGGGCCTTCGGCTTCTTATGACGACCATCTGCATGCATAATTACTAGTGAGGCCGACCTTGGAACTCATCGATTTGCCCGGGTGGTGTCGCTCATTACATCTAAAAAGCTCGTGGACTGTGACCACGTTGCGCGACCTTCAGGCGCTCTCTAAAAATGGAATTGAACAGCTCAAGGATTCGACTGCGCCGCTATCCGTATCTACCCAAATTATGTTCCCGTTTCTTCCGGAGAAGTGCCTATGCCTTATGCCGGTAGCACGGTAGCCCGAAGCCGGCTGAAAGAGAAGAGGATGAAGACCCTCCCTCGGACGCCATGTCTAAGCCCTGATTCCGGTGGCTGAGCAGCCACGGTTCCGATTCACTGTCGTTGACAACAGGCGTCGGCAGCTCCTATTCTTTCGTTGGCTGCGTCTGATGTCAGGGTAACTTGGTAAATGCCTTGGCTGCGCATATCGCATTTTCTTTTCTGCATCAACCCGCCATCGTCGAGCGCTGTTTCTTCTTCGATTAACAACACATTGAATACGGTAGTAGGCGACGTTGTCAGCATACTCGGCTGTCTTTCATCTCATTCGGACACGTCCTGCACCTTGTTCATTATTTTTTTGGCGATGGAATGAATGACCGGTCATCGGACCAGCATTAACACCCACAAGCAAGGCGGAACCGAGATGAGAAGACAGACCGTCAGTCACCAGTCTGCGATCGGGTTTGTGTACGATAATCTGCCTCGTTCGCAGCGACATCAGATCCGGCTTTTGGACGAAGCAAGTCCATGCAAACAGCTCAGCCGAACTTCGCGAAGAATACTGCCAATCGTCCTGGTGTCTCTACGTGGACTCAGTATTCTGAGAAACCAGGGACGACAGGTTTGGGCAATCTGGGTGGTGTCATTGCAAACGGGGTGGCTATAGTGGACCCGAATGTTACTGACAGCCGATGGATCTCTTTGATGGTTTGTGAACACAACCCGGACACCCTGATCGATGCTGTTCATCCTCAAGGCAAGGACATTGTCGCCAGTAAGATATTATTGAGCACTTGCCTGAGAACAATCCTTGCCAATACCTGTATCAAGTTCTAGTGCTTAAGCTCAATCGAGATTACTGGTGCGAATATGCTGACATCTAGCTCAGTCAAGAACAGCGCCTTGACCATCGTTTCAAGCCAAAGCAAACAAAGTGTCGCTTTACGTAAGATACACACAACATATACGCGAGGAAACTGACGGGTAAACTGTAAACATTGGCTTGCGGAACCCTCATGCTACCAGCTTACTCGGCGGTAGGATATCAACAACTCAGCCTAGGCCTTGAGAAGAGCTATGTATCAGGGGCTTAGAACTAAACTTTCACAGACAGATTCGATTTTCCGCTTTGGACTGGAGATCCTGTTTGGCCTACTGAGATACCCGCGAAGCTATAACATTTTGACATGAGCAGGCCGTAACCGAAGGAGAGAAATGACAACGTCCCAAATCACGATTTTGTAACAAGCAGGCTGCGAAAGGGGATATGGTTCAAAGTATCCGAGGGCAAATGGACATCGAAGCCGACCCATGGACTCCGCATGGATCCACGGATCCAGTTGGGTATCTTTTTCCGTTCGGTCTCAATATCTCTCCGGAACCTGGCCATCCACGCGGGGAACCCCGCCACAACGTGATCTGGAAACTACGCCGCCGCTGAATCTCGGGGATGTTTCAGGGGGGTTTGCATGGAGCCTCCGTCCACCAAGACATCCGGCTGGTTGGGCTAACGGACTCCGGAGAGAGGAGCCGCAGGCGAGTACATATTGAGCAGCACGCCGCAGCACCAGGTTCAGATCGAACGTCCACTATGCCAGAGGCTGTGATCAAACGAAAAGACGGGTACTAGCAAATCAGCAATACCTAGCGTCACCCATCATGCCCTCAGTGAAACGCGCAATCCGGATCGCCGGGTCCTCCGGCGGCTTCTCCGACCGCCAGCGCGCCATCGGCGACCTCGCCAAGAATTGCGGCATTGACTGCATCATCGGCGACTGGCTGTCTGAGTGCACGATGACGCTGCATGGTGCGCAAAAGACAGAGAATCAGAGACTTCGCCAGGATGGAAAACTTCAAGGAGACGTGGCCGGCCTGTTTGACCCAACCTTCATGGAGAATCTCTCGCCTGCGCTGCCTTACACGCAGCGCAAGAGCATCAAGATGGCCGTCAATGCGGGTGCTAGCGACACAGAACTACTGGCAGGTCTGGTCGAAGATGAAATCAAGAAACAAGGCCTGGATTTGAAGGTTGGCTGGGTTAGCGGCGACGAGGTCACGGAAACCGTGAAAAAGCTTCGCGATCAAGGCGAGGTCTTCACCAGCTTGATGAACGGACAGCCACTGAAAGACTGGGGCTTTGATGATATTCTTGCCGCACAGTAAGTCGTGAACTTGAGAAACCCATCGTAGTGCACTCGTACTAACAGACTGTTTAGGTGCTATCTCGGAGGTGCAGGTATCGCAGAAGCCCTACGCCAAGGATGCGATATTGTCATTGCTGGTCGCGTAGCTGATGCAGCCCCGACCGTCGGTGCCTCGATGTGGTGGCATGGCTGGGATCGCGAGACGGACCTTGATCAGATCGCCGGATCTCTTGTCTGTGGGCACTTGATTGAGTGCTCCGCGTACGTCTGCGGCGGATACTACTCCGGTTTCAAGGCTCTGATGGACAAGTGTGAGAACATTGGCTTCCCCATAGCCGAGGTTGAGGCCGATGGCACCTGTGTCATCACCAAAGAACCGGGCACTGGAGGCGAGGTTTCTGTCGGGACGGTGAGCTCACAGCTGCTGTACGAGATCCAAGGCCCGCTATACTACGGCTCCGACGTCACCGCGAACCTCGAAGGCGTCGTGATGACCCAGCTGGCTCCGGATCGAGTGCAAGTCACTGGCGTCAAGGGTTTGCCCGCTCCCTCGACAACAAAGGTCGGTCTCACTGCCTTTGGTGGCTACCAGGCCGAATTCCACTACTACATCGTCGGACTCGACCTCGAGGCCAAGGCAGAGTGGACGGAACGGCAGATCAGACACTCTATCGGTGACGCCATCAAGGATCTTTCATGCCTCAAGTTCACTCTCAACGGTTACTGCCCAGAAAACCCCCGCAACCAAGAGGTCGCGACTGTGGATTTCCGAATATTCGTGCAGACTAAACGCAAGGCACTCGTCGACAAGTTCACGCTTGACGTTCCGGGATTCAACCGTTGGTGCATGGAGAACTTCCTTCAAAGCTGCCCCGGGGCGACCTTGGGCAACGACCAGCGGCAATCTGAAGGCAAGCCGTTCTACGAGTACTACGTCACTCTGCTCCCACAATCCGAAGTCAAGCACCGCGTCGAGATGCCGTGGGCCGGCGAGTCTATTGACATCCCTGTGCAGAACAATGTGCGAGCGGACTATCCCCGCGACCAGAAGAGTTACGAAACCAGAAATCCGGTCGACCTTCGTGAGTTCGGACCGACCACGAGAGGGCCCCTTGGCTGGGTTGTCGGCGGAAGGTCCGGTGACAAGGCCAGCGACGCCAACGTCGGCTTCTACGTGCGCCACGATGACGAGTGGGATTGGTTGCGAAGCCTTTTGACGATTGGTAAGGTGAAGCAACTGCTGGACGGAAGCGACAAGGGCAAGAAGATTGAGAGATTTGAGATCCCAGGGATCCGGGCGGTTCATTTCTTACTGAGAGACCACTTGGATCGTGGGTTCAACTCGACGAGCGAGTATGACACGCTCGGCAAGAACGTGTGCGAATACTTGCGGGCGAAGCATGTGGACATTCCGAACAAGTTCTTGCGGCGGGGACTCCTTTGAGGGAATCACCGATTGACGAGTTTGTCTAGGTAGATACATATTGCAATCCCATCCTAACCAGGTCATTGCAAGTGCTTCCGTTGGAATGATGAACTTGTGGCCAAACTGAACTCAAAAAACAGAAAGCACTCTGGATGATTAGTGGAGCACCGGCGCCGATTCGGCCCCGCAAAAAACAAAGAGCACGCACCCTCCGGTCCGAGTAAAGTGGGCACCGGCGATCAGAAATCGGAAGAGGCCGGATGCAACGCCCTCCAAACAACGTGTAAAGCACACGACTTCCTGTGCTTCGGAACAGTGAAGCCTTTCGTTTGGGGATACGGCTCGTCATCTTCCTTACACGCCTGGCGGCGCAACTTTGAGATGCAATTTACTACCGATGTAAGACGTCTCCCCACGTGGGGGCTTTCTCTTGCATGCCATTGGTGCACGAGCTCGTGGACAGAGTGAACGTTTCATCGGAAATGGCCCTCATCACTTTGCCATCAGCAAACATCCAATAGGAGCCACCACATAAGTCGGACCACCCCCTAGCAGCGCACCCCCCACTAGCCGCGCACCTACTTATTAATTCAGCAAAGATCCTAAGAGTTATAGTAAAGATAATATAAATACCTAAAAGTATAAGAATCTTAAATCTTTTTTTAGTATCTATAGTATATACTATATTATGTAAGTTTTAAAGGTCTTAAGTATTATTATATATTAAATTAACTAAAATAGATATTAAGCTAAGCTATATAGTTATATCTTGAAAATATTTTATCTTACTTTTATAAACTTAGTTTCTAACATAAATATTTTGCCTTAATTTATTATAATTAAAATTTAAAATCTCTTAGGTAAATTTATTTTCTAAGATTTAAGTCTTAAGATTTTATTATTCTTAGGCCATATAATAAGTATATAGTATAAAACTTAATATAACATTATACTTTATATCTTTACTATACTTATAAAAGAAAAATTAACTTAATAACCTCTATATTAAACTTATTAGATCTAAACTAAAACTACTAATAATTATTATATAAAATATTTTAATATTTTTCTTTTTAAAATATAGCTTTTAAAAAAAACTTAATACTTCTTTTTAGAGAGAATATATAATAAGCTATGTAAATATAAAATATTTATTAAATTTGCTCTTATAGTTATCTCTATCTAATTTCCTGAAAATGCTGGTTTTATATGGGAGTAGTGCGCGGCTAGGGGGTGGTCCGACTCATCGCAATGCACATGAGCACGAGAGACCCTGAACCATTCTTCTTTTTATCCCTCATTTGCCGCCTTTCGGCAAGGCCCAACGTGGGGCTTTTTCTGCGAGGGATATCATGCAAGCGCCACAGTGATGTGGTTCACGACTGGGCTGTAAATGGTCAAAATTCGAGTTGCAGGGCACCTAACGAGCGAGATGGCCTCAGAACACTGCACATTCAAGCACAATAGTGGGGTGCCAATGCACCAGCTGTTGGCCGAGGTGTGACATCGGTTGGATGTTGGTACATTTCAACACCCCGTAAGCGAGACCAATCTGCTTGGACCTTTCGTCGAAGTACTCTCTCTGTTGCTTCTTCATCTTCGACATCCATCGCCTTCTCTCAACCGCAACAATGTACGGATCGGTGGACTCGACAGCCATGAAAGACCTCGCGATGCAGAAGAAAACGCTCGAATCCGACGCGCCGGCGCCGGTCTCCGACGTGGAAGACAGCTCAATCAGCTCGGGCAAAGATATACTGGCGAATGAGGGCGAGGATCCCGTGCTTGCAAGGAAAATGCACCTCGTCAATGACGTATGGAATTCAACTCTACGGACTCATGGGTCGCTCAGCCCGATCAGACGCAATCGCCCAAAAGACCCAGATGAGGTTTCAATCAAACCGGGAATCGAACTGACCTCTACAGGCTAACGATCAAATTGGCTGGACTCCCTTCCACTGGAAGCTATTCGTCCTCAACGGCTTCGGCTATGCCGTAGACTCTCTCATCGCGCTTGTGCAGTCCGTCACCAATACCGGCGCATTTCTCGAGCTCGCCTCGCCATCGGCGTACCGAAACACCGGCACCATCTCCCTGTACGTTGGACTGCTGATCGGGGCAGTCTTCTGGGGGTTCGGGGCCGATATCATTGGCAGGAGAATTGCGTTCAACGGTAAAGTTATCTGCAGTGGCACTAGATGTTTTGCGACTGATCAAAAAAACAAAAAAAAGTCACCCTGCTCATTACGTCCCTCGCCACGATTGTCGCCGGCGCAAGCCCAAACCTACCAGTCTGGGGCTTTTTTATTGCCCTCTCAGCGTTCGGGGCCGGTGGGAATCTCGTCCTTGATCCGACGGTATTTCTGGAATTCCTCCCGAGCAACAAACAGTGGACAGTAACAGCACTGGCACTTTGGTGGGGTATAGGCCAAGCGGTAACGGGCTTCATTGCGTGGTAAGATAACGTTTCCCTTGAAAGCATCTATGATCATGTAGCTAATTCAGTCAGGGGTTTTCTGAGTAAGTTGACGTGCCGCCAATGGGCTGAACGGCGGGTGTTGAACTACTTGCAGCCCAGGAAAGATGGAACTGCACCGAGGGCCAAGTTTGCAACTGGTCCAACAATGCCGGCTGGAGATATGTATCTTTTACCGCAGGCGCCTTCGTTTTTGTGGCTTCCGTCTTGCGTGTTACTGTTATGCGCCTCCAGGAAACACCAAAGTACCTCTTAAGCGTTGGACGTGATGCCGATCTCGTCCGCAACTACCAGCAACTTGCGCAAAAGTACGGCAGAGAGTGTTCGCTCACTCTGGAAGGGCTTGAGGCCTGTGGTCAGATCAAGTCAGCAGGACAGAATCGCAACCCTTGACCCTACCGGGCCCGGCCGGCCCTCAGAGGCCCCCGAAAAAGGAGGCGGCGGAGGCCTTTAAGCGCTGGCTTGAGACACTACCGCCATCGGCGACTATAGCATACTCTGACGGCTCTAGGGAGCGCTCTAGTGCCGTAGGCTATGGCTTCGTAGTCTTCTGCGGGCGCCGCAAGATCGCTCAAGGCATGGGGCGCCTCGGCACGGCCGAGGTATTCGACGCCGAGGCCGAAGGGGCCCGGCTTGCCCTCTATAAGTCCCTCCGGCTCGCGCTGCCCCTAGGCGCTGTCTACGTCTATCTGGATAATACTAGCGTGCTTAACGCGCTGAACGGGTATAACCACACCCCCTACTCGTTATAAGGCGCCTTTATAGAGGCTCGCGAAGCAGCAGCCTGCCGTCGCGTCTGCTTTATATGGACGCCCGGGCACTGCGGTATACCTAGGAACGAGTTAGCCGACGCTCTAGCGAAATAGGGGGCTGCTATAGCCCTCCCGAATCCCCCGCTACAGGCCACGGTAGCAGGGATAATACGCATCGCTCGGGCCCGGGCGCCGGCGCTCTTTCGGGAGTAGTAGCTTGCTGCGGCCCGCCCACGACGGTACGCCGGCGCAGGGCTCTCAGCGGAGCTCCGGTACCCGCCGGAGCTCAACCTAGGCCGGAGCATTCTATACCACCTCCTCGCAGCGCGCTCTAGCCACGGGGACTTCGAAGCCTATCACAACAGGTTCCGGCACGCTAGAACTCACCGCTACTTATATAGCTAGGGTAAATCTTCCGCATACCCGGCTTTCTGCCGTATCGCCCGGCTCTCGCAGGCCCGTTAGCCGACGCCAGAGGTCGGCAGCGACCCCGGGCTAGCGCCTACAGCTCCGGAGCAAGTATATTAGGACGCACTGCTATAGAATCCAGCTACGTTCCTAAAGTTCGAGGAGGTTATAGGCTTTTTCTCTAGGGTTTGCCCTAGGAATAGTAGAGGTATTACCGCCTAGGCCTAAGTCAGGCCTATGAGCGACCTACCTCCAGTTTATTTTCGCTTCTATAAGCCTAGCCTAGTTACCCCTAACCGCTTAGGGGCTATAACCTTACTATATTAGCCTAGCCTCCTCGTGGGGTTACATTAGCATAGCAAAGAGGCGCTTTTCTAGCTCAATAGCCAGCATAGAAGTTCGCAGCGGGACCCGCTACCAGCCGTACGCCAGCTCCGGGCCCGGGGAAAACTAGATACTAGCGCAATACTATACCGTTGCTAGAGACCACTATAATATAGATCTATTCAAGCCTCGCGGCCGGTCCCTCGAGGCCGGCGGCGCGCTATATGCCCCTCGGGAGGCCTGTAAGTCGTAGCGTAAGCTCCTTTCATAGCGTTAAAAATACTACTACTACTACTACTACTACTACTACTACGACAGAATCGCAACAGCTTCCAATTCGTTCGGCACGAGATCTCGGCTCATGTTAGGGGGCTGTTCGTCACTAAAAAGATGTCTTTGAGCACTGGAATGGTGTGGATGTCGTGGGCGCTGATCGGCCTTGCGTATCCGTTATTCTACGTTTTTCTGCCGTAAGTGGGCGTGACTTCAGCCGTGGTCATCCAGCTGACGAGTCCAGATCATATCTTGCCACGAGGGTGCCAGACGCGGAGGAAACGCCTTACGAAACCTGGCGCAACTACACCCTAACCAACATCTCTGGCGTGCCGGGGCCCATCATCGCAGGATATCTTGCCAATATTCCCCGTATTGGCCGCAAGTACACCATGGTCATCGGGGCTCTCATCTCCATGGCATTATTTTTCGGGTACACGGCGGTCAGCACTGCCGATCAAAACGTGGGGATAAGCTGCGCAATTGGTATTCATAACAGCCCACAGGAACGTCTCAATTCGAAGGCTGACCCGGCACAGCGACAGGAATTAACATCTATTACTCGGTCTTGTATGCGTATACAGTCGAGGTATTCCCGAGCGCCCATCGAGCAACGGGCAACGGTATTGCAGTCGCCTTCAACCGCCTCATGGGAATCGTGTCCGCGTTTGTGGCAACATCGGGCGATACCACAACGGCAGTCCCTCTGTACGTTTGTGCGGCGCTCTTCGTAGTCATGGCGGGGGTTTCTGCGTTGTTCCCGTTCGAGCCGTACGGTTGCCGAAGCTCATAGACTTTTCGGTTATTGGAGAGAGTGAACTCGGCTTTTCCCCATGTTGCTTCGATTGACGGGGCCTGGCGCAGAAGGTCGAGCCTGCTCGTTTAGAAACATCTATAAACTGCCTAGCTGGATAGTCGGGTTCTCCGCCATAAACAATAGATCACAGATCGAGGGCCGGGCACAATTTCTTAAGGTCTAGAAACTGTATGCGAGCCTCCATTGCAGAGGGGATGTACCACACAATCGGTGTCTGGCTCGGATTTCCACATCCTACATTCTAACTCTTCGGCGAGCCCGATGGCACAAAGGGGGCACTGAATTGCCGAACGCCCGGGAATATGGGTTTGAGGGGAACTCGCAGTGAATGATTTTCTGCTCCAAAAACGCAACTGACGAAATTCAGCTCGGGCGAGCGTGTGATGCCGAGGCCTTGGCCGACATACTCGTTGTACAAGCTCTTGGAAATTTCCGATTGAAGCTTTGGATCCACGACACAAAGAAGGCAGAGACTAGACACAAGCTTGAAAACAGTGAGCCAGAGTTGTTTCAACATCTGTATTTAGTACGTCCAACCCTCCTCCGTCCCAAGATCGATGCAACTGGATTCGTTTGACATCGGGCTTCCGCGCCGCAACCCTCGCGAAACGTATCCCATCTCGTACGTGCGTTGGCGATGGAATACGCGCGACAGATCTGCTGTGCCGTTGAGTGTGCCGTGCTGTTCCCTTGGAGATCTACTCGGCGGCTCGCGACGGTCTCTGACAATCGGAAACTTTACCCGTCGGAGAAGTTTGAAGGGTTTTGTGGAGCAGAGGCTCAAATTGGCACAGATTGATAAACGAACATCATTGCACCCCAGGGGTCTTCGTCTGAACAGCTCAACTCCATGAAATCTGGTCTCGAGGTCGTTTTTGTGAACGTGGTCCACATTGAACATCAGCTTTCTTCTCGATGATCAGTCTAGATGCTCATGGCAGCACGTACGTCCCCCTCCCGTCGTTTCCCTCTTCGTCCGTCCGCTTCACTTCGCAACGCACACCAACATCACAAGTCCGTCTCTCCATGAATATTCATGGTTTTATGCTCGAGGCTTGTCTGATTGATACCTGGCAATGAACCGTTCCCTACCAGATAAAAACCCTTTCTTTCCAACATCTGCGGGTAAGTCGAAGACAGAAACCATAGAACTGCGGCAAGCGGGGGCTAATGCGCGTCAAAGGCACGCTGCAAAGAATGCTTAATTTTGGGTTCCGGGGAAATGACCAGTTATTTCTACGTTTAAAGACGCGCAACTTTAGATTTCACGCATAGTCTGCAAACTTACTGACAAATATCACCAATGCGTTATGTTGACGAAAGATCATCAGTTAATAACTAGGTTTGGGGATGAAGCTGCCCCGGTATAAATTGTTGTTTTCTCGGGAAAATAACTCCTTATGATATCATGCTCACCTACGAAACGAAAGACGACGCAGCTTCAAAACGAAAGAATAGCCGAGCCCGTTTGACATGGCTTCCATGTCACCAGCCATAAAATGTCTTCGAAACTTGAGATGACCGATTGTACACGCGGTAATTACGAGCCGTTGCGACCCACAAAGTTTCGTCGCCGTCCGAAATTCCCTGATCTTCAGGTAGATCATCACCCCAAGACCTGATCCTGGGCTCGGAAACTCGCCTTTTGCCATTGAAGAGATCATCGAATGGCCTGACTCGTTCTCGGAAACCGAATTCTTGTAGGAACTTCATGTCCAGCATATGAGCCCCTCATCTTGGTCTTCCTTGGCTACAGAAAAACTTCTTCTTGAAACCCCGATACGGAAAGTCTGAGATGCCTCAAGAAGCGAGGAGGTCGGACGGAACAACTCATATGCACGTAAATGGAAGCGATTCACATGTACGAAGCTCCAGAAAGACGTGTTTACATGCAGGGAACCTTTTAACTCAAGCTTGTGACCAAGTATAAATACTATTAATTCTCCCCTGAGCCCCGTCAACTATTCCCAAATTACCTCGTCAGCCTTCCACGTCTTTGATGTAACTTGTTTGATAATATAAAGCCTTGAAAATGATCGTTCCGTCTTGGCAATATACCGCGACGCTTGGCCTGGCTTTCTACGCCGTCCTGGCCCTCGCAGTTCCCAATGTACAACCTGGCGCTGAAGCTAAGGATCTCTATGCTGTGAGATTGCCTTGGGATGACCTAGTGTGATGTTCAAGACCTTTGGCGCTAACTAGATTGTGCAATGAGCAGAGGGATGAATCAGCCGTATGTTGACGACAGGCCTTATGAACCAAAGCTTTACACGACAGCTCACTAATTCATCCATCCAGGAGTACATGAACATTGACTCCGTGGTGGTAAGTGAACCAGATCAGGGCCAGGCATCTTGACTTATTCTCTCTCCACAGGAACCTACAGACACCTTGGAAGCTCGTGCGAATGCTCAGCGACGTCCCGCTAGACGACCCGCCGCGAGGCCACCCGCAAGGTCTTCTGCCTCTTCTGCCAGACGACCTGCTGCTCGGCCTCCCGCAAGGTCCCGGCAATCGAACAGACGCCCTCGTACGTAGGTTAGTGATTCAGTAAAGGCAGAACGTGGCAATCGTGTGTACAGGCATGTTTGATGCCTCATGGTCACTCCAGGGTTTGATTATCTACTCGGTGCACCGCTTGGGGCGGTTTGGCTGAACACGTGGTGGAAAGGCAAAGGAAATCAAGTTGGGAAAAAGTTCCTCGGGATGATTGCATTTCGTGAAAGGCTTCTTGTACTTCTTGTACCCAGAGAAATTGCGTTTACAAAAGCCCATGAGCCCACACTGAGTCCGAGGCGTGTGTCACACTGGCCTTTTTGAGGATTTGTTACGTGAAAAACCACCGAAGCTACTTTAGGCACGGTCGAAGTTGGGAATTGTGGCCACGTTAGTAAATCCGTGATAACGTAAAGGACGTCAGAGTACATGTTCAATCTTAGCAAAGTGCATGCATGTGAATCTTGCTCGCATGACAGGCGGGGCTCTCGGAAGACCTGTCAGATACCACTTAATCAAATACCGTCCTTTGGAAAGGGCCAGCTCAAGTCCCAGGATTGACGCAAAGGTATGTTTCTTCAATCACATGCATTTTCGCTGGATAAGTATCCTTCCTGTCCGGGACGCGACCGTCTTAACAATCGGATCGAGTTACAGCAGCGGTGGCGAGCATAATTCGGGAGCCAGAACAGACAAAAGTCCCGTTGACGGAGTGTACATGTGCTCGTTGCCTGCATTTAATCATCTTCCCGTTTCGCGCTACATAATTAAACCGTGTCATTTTCCGACAGTGTGCATTTTATTAACTCAGGTAACTCAGGAGTATATACCTTGCAATCTGCCGGCCGTGAGCTTTCTGCTATCTCAGGTGAAACTGACTGCATCGCTGCTTTCCTGGGGTCTAATTTGAACGACACTAAGAAGAGAGAGACCACGGTCGACATGCTCGATTTCAACTGGAATCTCTGCACCCCACGCTTGTACATATCGCATATCAACCCCTCAAACAATGTCCACTGCGACTTTCTCATTGAGTTCATGGATAATCGGGAGTCCAAGGCCGAACTAGAGGAAATGTCGCAGTCTACGCCGAGGCGAAGAGCAGTCGCCAAGTTGCATATCGAGCCGCGAATGGCACGGATGGAGGACTTTGGTTGGGGTCGTTATCTCATATCACTGAAGCCTCCTGTGATCGACAAGGGGACTAAGACCCCACCCCAAGCAACGAAATCCCCCCACAACCGATAACGCGTTGCGTCGCGCAACCTATATGCTATATAATATATATTATCCTAGTTAGCTAGGTTTTTCGCTACTATAACGATCGAAATAAAATCCGAAAAAAATACCACGCTACTTTGCATACCTAGTTATACCCCTAATAACCTCGCTAGCGCTATTATAGCTATGCGGGGTAGTCAGCCCGTCCTTATAGCTGCGAGAGAATAGGGGGTATTATATGCTACTATCTATAGCTATTTAAAAGGTGCTATATTAAAACGCGAGTCGAAAGTATATAAATAACGCCTAAGTATAAAGCAGGAGTTAGCTCTAACGACTTAGGCCCTTATATAAGGCTCCCTAGGCTTTGCACCTAGCTATCGATATATATAAATATTTGCTAAATATATCCTTTGCGCTACTAGTAATATATAGCTACTTAGGAGGAAGTAGATAAAAGGCTTCTTATGCTAAAACCTAGCTATTAAGATACTTAAGGTATAAAAGATTAATACTCGATGTATCAAAGATATTACTATTAATAATATTAAGTAGTTCTTTGCGATTCTTAACCTTCTAGAGGTTAAGAAGATATTAATAAGCTTTTAATAGAATATAGATAAAATAGGAATTATAAAAGGGATATAGAGGGATAATTTAGTACTAGGATATTCTAGAAAGCCTTTAATATTTATCCAGAGCTCTGAGGATTATACCTAGATATCTATTATTAAGTATATCTTAGCGAATAGGCAAAGCTTACCCTTACTTATTATTTTTAAGGGTGAGACTATATAATAGTAATAGTTCCCCTAGGATCTTATAAACTTCGCTTTATAGTACTTTATATTATTAAAGAACGGATAGATATTAAATAGTATAGGTATTAAGTAGCTAGAGAAGGTATTCTTACCTGGAATAGCCTTAGAAGCTAAGAGACTATATTCTAAGTATCTTCTTATTATAGATAGCTATAGAAGCTATATCTCTAACGAGTTTATATAGAAATATTATATTAATAATATTTATTTAGTATGCTTACTAGCTTATTTATTATATTTCACGCAGCTGCTAGATATATTAGTCTTTTCACCTCTAAAGGGGTCCTATAGATATTATCTAGAGGAATATAACTATATACTTAACTCAGTACTAACTAGCAAGCAGAACTTCCTCTAGTGCTATTCGCATGCCTATAGCAATACCCTCCGGCCTTATATTATTAAGGCAGGCTAGAAGGTAACGGGTATATAGCTTATTAATATATTAAAGCTGCTTATAAGCAGGTTCTTCTATACCCCTATAGCAACTAACGTTCCGAGGGCCCCTATATAGCTTGAGAAGCTAGTAGACGTTATAGAGGGCCCTGAGAATAATATTATAAAGATACTAAAGTCTTCTATTAATTTACTATAATATAGATAGTTATTTAATAATAATATAAGGGGTAGAACGAGGTTATAGCAACTCTAGCCCGACCTAGTTATCTATATCCTATTCCTAGAGAAAATCGGGAAGCGATTAGACCTTAATAATATAGCTATAGCTAATAACTAGCAGATTATTTATATACTCGAGGCTTAGATTAAAAAATATAAGCTAAAACTAAGAGGAAAAGTCAAGCTAAAACCAAACGAGCGATTTATAATTATTAAAGATATTTAGAAGAAGCAATAGGAGGTTTAGAACTATCTAATTAAGTTAGAAGTAGTATTAATTAATAGCGAATCTTCTGATAATAAGGAGAGTATAAAATCATATATTATTATTGCAGATTGATAGAGATATTTAGCGATATGTTAAAATATAATTATTATAGTGAGGGTCTAAATGCATGAAAATCGCGTTATCAGTTGTGGGGGGATTTCGTTGCTTGGGGTGGGGTCTTATTGTCATCCCTTTCTCGCAGCGTCATTGCGAACCAGCCGGATGCGTCACGATGCAACTTAGCCGCTGTCTAGGAGGACCGACTTATCACAAACGGGTTCGGTGCAGAGTGAAAGAGTTAGTATAGATAGGTGCAAAGTTATAACGTTTATTATTCTCTAACCCTCTAGTTTATTATATAAAAGTGCATAAGGGCTAGAGGACTTATCTAGGGAGCTACTTAGTACCCCCTATCTATAGACTTCCCTAGGATAGCCTATTACCCGGGGTGCTACTAGTATTCCCCTTTTATAAACTCCTAGTATAGCCTATTATCCGAGGTACTACTTAGTATCCCCCTTCTATAGACTCCTATAGGGTAATATAATAAATCCTTTTCCCTATAATCTTATCTAGGCTTATAATATAATCCCCCTTCTTTAAACTAGTCTATCCTTAGACTAGGCTACTCTATAGTTATCTAGAGGGTACCTAGTACTTACTTAGTTTCTTTTTATAAGCCTTCCTAGTTCTTAGTTCTTATAGATCTAGAATTTAGTATCCCTAGGTCTAGCTATATAACTCTTCCTTAAATAGCTAGGTAGCTTAGAGGAGCAATTAGCTAATAATAGGGCATATTATCCTCTACCCTAGCTACTCTTATAGCTCTATACCTAGGTATTAAGGGATTTTATAGTTTAGAAAAGCTTAGAGGAGTAGTTAGCTAGTAATAAAGCACCTATCCTTTACCCTAGTTATTCTTATAGCTTTCTATATAAATAGTTTAGAAAAGCTTAGAGGAGTAGTTAGCTAGTAGTAAAGTACTTATCCTCTACCTTAGCTACTCTTATAGCTTTTTATATAAAATAAAAAGTAATTAGAAGCGCTTAGAGGTGTAGTTAGCTAGTAGTAGGGTATCTATCCTCTACCCTAGCTACTCTTATAGTTCTCTATCTAAAAGGCCTAGGGCTACCTAGTAGTTATCTGGATACCTATAGCTAAACTCCCTTATAAGGGTTATTCCTTCCTTCATAGGGTTATGCTAAAACGTTTTATTATTTAGACTTATTTTTATTGCTTTGAATTCGCCCTCTGAATTATTATATTTTCTAGTTATTATTATATTTTTAGTAGCTTTATAGGGGTAATAAAGATATTCTCCCTCTAGGGGTAAAAGCGTTCGTTATTATTATATAGGGGTTAGCTAGTAGTTATCCTATAGTTACCTAATACCTCCCTATTTATAGTAGGGTTAAATAAAGCCGAATAATATAATAATCTAGGGATTATCCTCCTTTTAGCTATATAGAAAGCTAACTTTAGTATTAAGTTAAAAAAGTATAAATATTATTTGAAATTTCGCCTTACTTAAAATCCTTCTTCTTACTTCTTTAGATTTATAATACTAATAAGTTGCTATTAGTCTCCCGCTCCCCTATTATTAACTTTATCTTAATTATTATATAATAAATCTATTACTATATCTTCTACTACTAATAATACTACCCCCTTCCCCGCTAGTATACTAGATGCTTTCTATATCCTGATAATAGGTGAGCTCTAGGGGTGCTCCTGCTATTGCTATCTCTTAGTATAAGCGAAGTAGGAGCCCCCTAAGGGCGATATCCCTAAAATCAAGCTCCTCGCAAGCTTAATTATCTATTTTAAGAGTAATAATAAGTATCTAGTCCTTAGCTAGTACTTATCTAGTGCTTTGCTAGCTTTTAGCTTTAGAATTTATTACTAATTCGTATAATTTTAAATACTTTAACTAAATATAAGTATTATATTAAAATAAGTAATAGAAAAGCTTATATTAATATAAGTTTTATATATTATTTTCTAGCCCTTAGCTACTAACTCCCTACAGCCTACCTATTATATAATAGGCGCTACTAATAAGCTTAAGCGCCTTATAGATAAGGGTAGTACTAAGCCTAATATCTTATCCTAGTATAATAAGAATAAGGTAGGTTACCTAGAGCCTCTTTAATGCTTTATTATTAGTATCTAATTATACTTAGGAGGAGATCCTTACCGCCTAGCTTATAGTAAAGAAGGCCCTCTAGGCTAAGAAGAATAATACTAATATTATGCTTAAGAAGCATAAGGCTAAGGAGGCTAAAATCTCTATAGAGATAGAGGACTACTAGATAGCTGCTTTAGAGGAGGCTGCTACTTACTAGTAGTACCTCTCTAAGGAGGTGGAAAAGCAAACCCAACTATTATATAAGTAGTATAAGGAGCTTTACTACTACTACTTAGAAATAGAGCAATTTATAAAAAGGTAGATAGAGGCATAGGAGGCGTAGGCTATGCGCACCTAGGAGTTGCTCAACTCCTATAATAAAGTTATAAGTCCCTATAAGCCTTGCTAGTACCTCCCTAGTACTTATTTAGTTAATTTCTAACTTTTTTAGAATTATAAGGTTATTATTACTAACTCTAGTAGCGAGGATAATAGCTCTAATAAGATAGGTGCTAGTACCTAGGGGATTTAAAACTTTTTAGGAGCGCCTCTAGTAAGCTGCTAATAAGCTCTAGATATATATAGTTACCTTTAGGCCTCGTTTTTATCTTTTTTCTATCTTATTAGTAGCCTTTAGGCGTTTTTCGTTTTCTCGCTTTATTAGGGGGCCTTCGGGCTAATAAATTAAAATACCTAGCTAGTATGCCTAGTTTCTAACTACCTACTAGTTACTTATTAAATTATATAGGGATCGTGATATTTCTACTTATAATTTAACTTTATAGTTATTTTATAAATTAATAGATATATTATATTGCAGTTCCTATGAATTATCTAGTTTACTGTAGCCCTTCTATTTAATAAGGTACTAATAGTTCTATCTAGGGCTCTTATAGGTAATGATATAATCTACTATATAGATATTATTATCGTTGTTATTAATTAGTATTTCTCATAGTAGGATAGCTAAGCTAAAAAAGGGTTCTAATTATATAGGTGCGAAAATATTATAAATTCAGTAGTTTTTATCTATATATAGTTTATATACTCATCCCCTGTTAATTACCTATTAAATCCTAAATAGGCCTAGGTAGTTATTAGAAAGTTTCCGAGAAGGCTGCCTTTATCTAATATTTTTAGTTAAAAGTAATACGAGGTCTCCTATAGCGAAAATAATAGGGGTCCTCCTCCGATTATAGAACTTACTATATGCCTTATTATATTTATAAAGCAGGTTAGTAATAGCTAACCTCTAGGTGAGTAGACCCTGAACTCTATTATATGCTGCTAGGATTACTAAGACCTTTTATTAGGGTTTAATATTATTAGGTCTATAGGGAGAATATCCTATTAGTAGTTCAGCAGGTAGTATCTTAGTAGCTATATAGTAGGAGTTATTATAAATAAATTAAGCTAGGTTAAGCTATATTGCCTAATTATCCTAGTTAATATTATAGAAAGCTTAGAAAAAGTGCTTAATACTCTAATTTTAGCGTTCTATTTAGCTATTAGTCTAGGGGTGAAAGGCGGTACTAAGTTTCCTCCTAATAACTAGTAGGTAGTATACTTTAGCCTAAAAATTACTAGTAAATAGCGATCCTCAGTTAGATATAATAGCTTCTAGGAGCCCGAATATAAGGAAAACATATTTAGTAAGTAGTGCAGCTAACCCGTTAGCTATAAGTAACTCCCTAGTAGGGATATATAGGGAGTATTTCATAAATCGGTTAATAATAACGAGAATGCTATTATAAAGCTTATTCCCTGCTATGAGGGATAGTAGCAATTTAGTAATAAAGTTAATCGATATTTATTAAAAGGGCTAGGTAGGTACTAGTAGTAGTGCAAGTTCGCTATATAGGAGGTAGTATCTCGGTTTCGTATGCTAACACGTTATATATATCTTAATATATTCCTTTATATCGCTTGTTACGCCCGCTGCAGTTGGTCCCTGTAGGCGCGTAGCTATATAGTGCAGAATAGGGGATAATGATACCAGAGGTATTATTACCGAAGCTTTTGCTTTATGCCACAGTTGGTTGCCCTGACCCGCTCGTAATATAATAATACCTCTAACCCGCGTTGAGGGGTTGTGGGTTCAATTCCTGCACGCTGCGTCGGTAGTATGCCTCCTATACTACGTAGGGCGACCTAACCGTGGGCAGGCTGTGATGTGGATTAGTGCCCTACTAGCCTGGAGTTTCCCTATGTTATACCCGACTATTGCTAATTGGTCCTCGGCATAGGGATATGCCTCTTAGAGGGGAGACATGGTGTTACGCCCGCTATAGTTAGTCCCTGTAGGCGCGTAGCTATATAGTGCAGAACAGGGGATAATGATACCAGAGGTATCATTACCGAAGCTTTTGCTTTGTGCCACAGTTGGTTGCCCTGACCCGCTCGTAACATCGCTCTTCTGCGAATTCTAGAAAAACGACTTCCTAATCCTCTTTAGTATCTTAGTAACCCCCTCGTGACCTCCGGATAGTTCGTTATAGAACGCTCTAAGGACTTCTTTCTAAAGCAGATAGTTATTAGGAATATATAGGCCCTTATAATATTATAGGGTACTAGTATTATCTAGTAACTACCTTATCCCTTATTATTCCTACTCCTTATTAATATAAAAGGGATCTTTTTATTAGGCTTCCTTAACTTAGTCCTAAAATAAGGGTATAAGTTATTCAAGGGAGGTATTTAACGCTTAAGCACCTTATTATCGCTTAATACTTATCCTCTAGATAGTAGGTTAGTTAAACTATTATAGAAAGTCCTATAGGAGCGAGTCTCTAGCTTCCTCGATCTCTATATCCTTAGGGGTATAATTAGGTCTTTATAAGAAGCTATTAGCTAGGTTATAGCAACCTAGCTAGTACTCGATTTCGAAGTTAAATATTAATAGGTCCTATAGTAGCTATGCCTAATAGCTATTAAGCGTTTTCTTATTAGCGAGGTACTAGTAACCTAGGTAGTTAGTAATAAACTAGATATAGTGCTAAGAGTAAAGCAAATAGTGCTACTACCTTACTACTGCTTCTCTAATAGCTAGTAGCTCTACTTCTAGTATGCTATACCATAGTTATACCCCCTTAAGCTTCTGAGATATAAATACTACTAGTCTCTATATATCGCCCTCTAGCTAGCTTAATATCACCCTAATTACGAAGTCTAATATATTAGTTTTAATATAAATTAGGAGCATAGGGTCGAAGTATTATAAAATAGGTACCTCTATAAATAAAGCGCGGAGCTAATAGAAGGCAACTAGTACCTTACTAGTTATAACTAGTTATCTTTTAGCTATATTAGCAAGTTAGTTAGTAAGCAGGCTATAGATTTTGGAGTAATTCTTAATAAATCTCCTATAAAACCCTATAAATCCTAGAAATTACTAAATTTATTATATTATAATAGGTACTAGCTATTTAGTAATTACCTAGACCCTCTCCTATTCTATAGCAATACTATTTATTAAAACTATAAACCTAAGAAAGTTAATCTATTCCTTATAGAATTCGTACTTATCGGGGTTTGCATATAGGCTATTAGCTCCTAACCAGGTGAGTACTTGCCTCACTACCACTATATAAGAGTCTATATTATTAGTAAAGATTAAGATATTATATAAATATATAATATAAATAATATTAACTAGGCCTATAAGTAACTTATTAATAAATATCTAGAAGGTAGCAGGTATATTAATAAGCCTAAATAGTATAATATAATATTTATAGTAACTATATTGCATGCGGAATGCTATCTTCTACTTATCTCCCTCTTAGATCCTTACCTAGTAGTAGGCGTCTTTGAGGTTAAGCTTAGTAAAGTACTTCGCTTAGGAGAGCTAATTAAGGATTTCGTTAATTAAGGGGAGAGGGGTATAGTTCTTAGCAGTTACCCGGTTAAATCCCTAGTAGTCTATATATAACCTTAACTTACCCCCCTTCTTTAGGATAAATAGGATTAGCACCTCTACTAGACTTATTAATAAGCAAAACTATCCCTTTTATAAGGCTTTATAGATATAATCCCTTAACTCCTCTAACTCCTTCTTAGCTAATAGGTAGATTAGTCTAAATAGGGGCTCGGTCCTAGGCTCTAGGTTAATAAAGTAGCTCCTAGTAGTTCCAAACTCTAGTATAGTTCCTACTAGGTTAATCTTAAATATCTTTTTAAAATCCTAATATTCTAATAAGATCTTTAGTTTAGTATCCTTAGTATCCTCAGGTTCCTAGTAATACTTATAGTAAGTAGTAGTTAATATCTAGTTAATCTATAGTATTCTTATGAATACTACTCTTATTTTATTTTTAATATACCTAAGCTCTTTTCTAGTTATAATAAGGCGAATACTCTTCTCGTATAAGGGAAAGGTCTAGCCTAACTCCCTCTAATTAATATTAGGGCACTCCGATATATACTAAGGGATCCCTAGGATAGCGTTATAGCTATTACTATTACTAATCCTAAAGTTATATAAAACTATCTGCTAGATGCCTATACTATTAGTTATTCGGATAACTAACTTCTATATACTATAGTTAGGTCCCTTAGATGCCTATATTCCCCTTATAGGTTCTAAGTTATTAGCTTCTAGTTAGGTATTAGTTATAACCCTCTAGTCTATAATATTCTTATTAGCTCTATAATTAATAAGTATAATACTAGTTTTCTAGCTACTTATAACCCGGACCTATATTATTATTTCGAAGCAACGTAGCTAGTTGCTATCCTATTAAACTATCTGCATAATTACCTAGTTCTCCTCTAGTCGTTTACTAGGGCATAGTTTGCCTTTATAGTAGGTATAGCTATATTTCTTATAATATAGGCACCTTAGTAAGATATAGCCTTTCCTATTATAACTATAATAGATAGTTTCCCTCCTAGTATCCTATAACGAGTCCTTAGTAAGCTCTTAGTAAGCATTAGTATAGCTGCAGTCCCCCCTTATAGTCTTAGTCTATTCCTCTAGATTAGTAGCTTAGCCCTCTAGTTATTATTCCTTATAGTTAGTCCTCTAGTCCCTTACTAGTAGCCTACGTGCTTATATATTAATTATAAGTTTAGCGTTCCTGTTCCAGTCAGCTATCCGACAGTAGGGTCTGCTAACAGAAGTTGGGGATTAAAACGTAGTAACAGTATACTAGGGTCGTGGTCTAGGTCGTAGGCTATAGTAGATCGGAACTTCAGAGGCTAAGGTGATTAGTTTTAGACTTAATAAGTAATTCGTAGTAAAGGTAAGCTAAGAGTATCCTGAGGATAAATATAAAGTTAATTGCTAAAGAGCTATAGAAGTATGACTATGAACTAGGTTCAGGGTTATACTATATATAAGTCCTGAATAGTCCTTCTATCCTATTACTAATTCCTAACTAGGTATTAGTAATCGCTTAGTAATCGTTAGTAAGCGCTTAGTAACCTTTACTAAGTGCTTAGTAATCTATACTATCTGCTTAGTCTTATCTTATTATTATATAACTTATACTATAGTTTTTCTATACCGAGTGAGTTCCTATTATTCCCGTGATCTTATAGTATAAATATCCTATCCTAGCTATTTAACGCCTAGGTAGGTCGTTTAGTTATTATTTATATATACCGGGTTATAATATCAGGTCCCCTCTCTAAAGGTCTTATCCTCAAGACCTAATATAAGTAGGTTGTTAGTCCTAGGTTAGGGATCTATTAATCGTGCTTCCTGATTTACTCATAATGCTAATACTATATCAGGTCGCGTTTCTAATAATCCTGCGATTTCTATACTTCGTTGTTACTATCACTCTTTTAATATTACTAAGAACGGTTTCGAAGTTATGCCTTATTATTACTATTATTCCAAGGGTTTATATTATAAAATACTACCTAGTTTATTAGACTATAGGGAGTATATTGCTATTAGTAGCACTCGTCGTTCTTATAATACTTCTAACGATGCAGTCTATTAGTATAAGTTAAACTTATATAGCCCGTTTTATATTCTTTACTAAGTTCTTATAGTAGAATGATTAATAGTAGAATCTCGTTATCTAGATAACGAGGAGGAGGAAACCGAGGAACTATTTCAGAAGAGAATAGAGGCGTTATAAAAGTTGCAGGCTAAAGTGAATATAACGCTTATAAAGTTAGATTATATTTATAAAGCAAAGCATATAGTTTTTAAAAAGGGTTATAAGGAGATATTAGTAGTAGCAGAGGATAAGGTAGTAGAGAGTCCTATTATTAAGTCTTCCTTAGTCTTAGAGGCGTAGTCTATAGGTGGTTTTGGTATAGTAGATCTTAATACTATTCTAGGTAATTAGAATCTAGGTACTCCGAATTTCTTATTAGGGGAGTCCTAGTCTTTTGTTAGTATTCCTAATCGAATAAACGGTTTCCCTTATCTTAGTCTATCTGCTTCTATTAGTAGTCTAATATGCTTATATAGGTATCTAATTCGCTAGTAACTAGTTATACTAGGGAAAGTAGCTAGCATAACGGGTGCGGGTATTACTTCTCGTTCTTGATATTATTGCTAGTAGATTGCGAGTTCTTCTATTATATTAATAATATTTTTAGCGGGTTCCTATATATTATCTTCATATCTATATCCTTTCTACTTAATAAGGTACTAGTATCCTTCTAGTTCTTTGAGGTAATTAATAATTTATTCGACTTCGTACTCTAGTTTATTATCTTCTATAATAATAAGATCGTTCGTTTATAATCCTTATGGGGCTAGTTCGAGTAATAAGATATAGAATACTAGGTAATACTTCATAGTTTCTAGGAGTTTAAGTTCATAGTTAACTAGTGAAATTACTCGTGAAATTTTAAAGGGTCTGAGTTTTTTATAATTAAGTTTATTACTTAGTCGTTTTATTTTAATATTTCGCTATATAAGATAGGCGCTATCTCCCTCTTTTAAGGTTAGTCCCTTAATCCTTTATTTATTACTGAATTTTATTATTTATTATTATATGAATTTAAGTTCTTAATATATATTTACCTAGATATCCCTAATTTATTATACTAAAGCGATAGCTTTTACTATAGTCGGGCCTGCTCATAGTTCTCTATAGGCGGTTAGTTTAAATCTATAATTGAGGTAGAAGGGGGATTCTTTAGTACTCTCTCTAATTACGCTATTATAGGCGAATTAGGCGATTAGAAGTAATATAACCTAATTATTTTAGTTATAGTTAATATAAGTGCGGAGGTAGGTTTCGAGGATTTAGTTAATTCGTTCTATTTATCTATCGGTCTGCAGATAAAACGCAGTAGATATAGATTATTTAATGCTAAGTTAGGATATAATTAAGTTCTAAAATTTGGATATAAAGATCTTATCTCTATCTAATATGATTTCCTTAGGTATATTATAATTAGTAATAATATACTTAAGGAAAGTATAGGTATATTCTTTAGCGTTGCTTGCTTCTTTATATAGGATAAAGCAGGCATACTTTATAAGTCGGTTTATAATAACGAGAATGCTATTAAAGTATACTCTTATAAGGGGTTCTCGAGACTTTAGTAGTTTGATAATAAAGTCGAGGGATATGGATTGCTAGGCGGTTTGCAGCATAAGCAAAGGTTATAGCATGCTATACGGCTAATATCGAGCGGGTTTGCTTTTGATATAGACTTTACAGTCCTTTATTGCCTTTGCTATGCGTTCTCTGCTGATCTTTTCTCTATATTATTATTATAGTCGTTTCTAGGTTTTTATAACTCCTTAGTAACTATATATAGGATAGGTATGAAACTCCATAATTACTTTATTATCTAGTTTACTAAGCGGGCTAGTACTAGATTATCCGGCTATTATTAAGAGTTTGGTTGCTAGCACTAGGTCTCTATTATTATTTCTTTTGAGGATTACCTAGGTTTCTTTAGGTACTAGGATATTATAATCTAGTTATTAGCTAAGGGCGTTAGCTCTGCTATTATCTAATCCTTTATAATAGATAATCCTAAAGTTAAATTCTAAGAGGAATTCTAATTATTATACTTATCGTCTATTTAATACTTTTGAGGTAGTGAAGTATAAAAGGTTCTTATAATCGGAATATATAAGTATTTTATAAATAGTTCCTGAAAGTTCTAGTCTCTATTCCTTAAAGGCTTTAATAATTACTATAAGTTCTTTATTATAAATTAGGTAGTTAAGTTCAGGTTTATAGAGCTTATATAAGAAGAAGGCGTATAGGTATAGTTATCCTTCTAAGTCTTATTAAGATAGTTATACTCCGATCGTATAGTCGGATGCGTCTAGTTCTACTTTGAACTATTTTGCTAGATCTGGGATAATTAAGATAGGTTCGCTAGTAATAAGGTTCTTAATCTTTTGAAATACTATTTATTAGGGTTCCTCCTATATGAAAGGGGTATCCTTATGGCTAAGGCTAGTGAGAGCTATATTTATTTTGCTATAATCTTAATAAACTTATAGTAGAAGTTAATAAAACCTAGGAATCCTTAGACTTCCTTAAGGTTATTAGATACTAGCTATTCTTTGATAGCTTTGACTTTGTTTTCTAATATGCAGACTTTTCTAGGGGTAATAGTGAATCCGAGGTACTCCACCTTCTGGGTGTAGAATTCGCTCTTTTCTGGTTTAACTAGAAGTTTAGCTTCCTAAAGGGCTTATAAGACGTGGTAGACGTCTTCCTTATATTCCTTAAGTATTAGTGAGAAGATGAGGATATTATTAAGGTAAACTACTATATAAATATCGATATACTTATATAGGACGTAGTTAATTATATTCTAGAAAGCTCTAGGGGCGTTAATAAGACTAAAGGGCATAATGAGGTATTTAAAATATCCTTTTCGTATCCTAAAGGCGGTCTTCTATTCTTCTCCTTGTTTTATTCTAATTAGGTTATAGGCTCCTTTGAGGTCGAGAGCTATAAACTAGTTAGCTCCGTAGAGGAGTCGTCTTATTTCATTAATAAGTAGTAGTAGGTAGCGATTTTTAATCGTTATTTCGTTAAGTATATAATAGTTGATATATAGTTATAGTTTTCTATTCTTCTTTAGTATAAATAGGATTAGGCTTCCTACTAGTAATATTAAAGGTCTAATATAACCTTTCTTCAGGTTTTCTTCGAGGTACTTATCTAGGGCTTCTATTTCTATTAGATTAAGTCTATAGATTTTATTAAATCATGGTTCTTTCCCTTCCTTAAGGGGAATTTCATAATTAAAATTAGTATATTTAGGCAATCTAGTCTCTAATTTAGCTATAAAGAGTTTTTTATAAACTCTATATTCTTCTAGGATAGATAGAAGTAGATCGTTCTTTTACTCGAGATCCGTTATTATTAGTAGTTATAGTATAGCTTCTTTTGCCTTAAGGTAATAGATATATCGTTTTGCTGCTCCTTATTAGGTCGATCCGTTTAAGGCTTAATTCTAATAGGGCTGCTTAGGGACTAAATCGTCATAGTTCTAATAGAGTTAGCCTTTACTCTAATCTATCTATAAGTTATTTATTCGTAGCTAGAGTAATCCTAGTATTATATCGTAAGTTCCTATATTAGTAATATCGAATTAGATTCTTTCTTTTTAATCCAGGTAGCTTATCTCAAGGGGCGTAGTCTTATTATAGATAGTACCTCCTTTATACTTAAATTCTTCTCCTTTTGCTATATATAAAATATATAGTCGTTCTTTTCTTCCCTATTATATTTCTAGCCTATTAATAGCTCGGGGGGCGATATAATTAGCTTTAGCTCTGCTATTAATTAGCGCGAGCGTTATTTACTAGTTAATAGTAACTTTAAGCTCGATATTACCTTTATATCCTTATAATATTTAGTAGATAGATCTTTTACTTATTGCTTATTATAATCCTCCTTTAGTAAGCGAGTCTAGTTTTTTAGCTACTCGGATTATCCGGGGTAGATAACCTGTTTTCCTTCCCGTTATGCCTTTATAAGGCTATTCTTATAGATCCTAACCTATAGGGGTCTAGGTCCGTTTTTTGCAATTCTCTAGGCGCGTGCTTTTTCTTAATAGTATACTTAGTACTTATCTTATTAGTATTTATCCTACTTTATTATATTATTATATTAATATCTCATAGGGAATTATAAGCTAGGTCGGGAGATTATAAGGTTATCTTCGAATAATAATATAGTCTATCTAACTATAATAGATATCGAGTAGTCTTTGCAGATAGGTTTATTATTATATCTTCTAGAGTAGAATTAGTAATCGTGCTTTTCTCCTATATGTTCTTTATATTTATTATAAAAGTATTAAAGCTAGAAGAGGGTTTAATAAAGCTAGTAGTTGCTTCTTAGCATGAGGTAGTCTTCTATATATAGTTAGGGAACGTAGTCCTATTCTTATTAGGTTGCTAAAGTGCTATAGAAGTACTATTATTACTAATCCTGAAATATATTTATTTCCTAGTACTTTAGAAATTACTTAGTCCTATCTTTTTAGTTATTAGGTTCCTCTTTAGAGCTAGAGTCGTCTACACTAGGGGTAAACCTATAGGCGATCTCTGCTTAAGCATATTATTAGGCAACGTTATAAGGTTTATCTAAGTTATAGGGTGAACTTTTGCCTTCTCTAAAAGTCTAGTTACTAGTTATACTAAGGAGTTCTATTAGTAGTTCGTGCTAATATTCTAGTTCTTTATCGGATTCTTCTTTAACTTATTCTTTAAGTTCTTAGTTAATTTATTCGATCTTAGCGGGGTTTCTGCATATATATCTTCGTCGTTTTATATATATAAGTATAACTTTAAGCTATCTTTCCTATATAGGGTTATATAGTTCGTCTTAGATTCGTTCTAAGTATATAAGTTCGGCTAACTAGAGGCGTGCGAGTTTTTAGTTATTATTATCTTCTAGTTCCTAGTTATATATAGTAGAGGGTATACTAATAGGTTTAAACTATTAAATCCATAGTATCTCGTTAAGCTATTCTCTAAGCTTTCTTGCGATCTTGCTATTACTAATATATATTATTACTAGGGTTTTAGGATAAGTATCAGGGGTAGTTATATTATATCCCGATCGTCCGGGGTTATTATCCCTTAGGTAGTATCCTAATATTTCTTTATCTTCTAGATAAATTCGATAGTTATTATTATAGCATCCAGTCTATAATAACGATACGTAGGGGGCTTTCGAGATCATGTTGACTTATCGTAGTTGCTCTGCTATAGGTTTCTAAGGAAGCTTCTTGGGTTATTTGCAGTCCTTGGCGATATAACCTTGCTTATTATAGTTATAGCACTTAGGGTTCCAGGGCTTTTTATCATTAGGCTTAGTTATTATACTGAGATCTATAGGTCTACTATATTATCTATAGGCGGTGCTCTATTGAGTATTATTCTAGTTATTACGAGGCCTATTATCGTTTCGCTAATTATTAAACTTATATTGAGGCTGCTACTAATATTTACGTCCTGAATTAGGTCCTTGTTGCTTCTCGCCCTTTTCTTTACAGCATTTAAATAATTAGTTATCGATCTTAATTATAAGATTAGCATACTAGAGGAAGTTATTAGGATAGTTAACCTTAATAATTTCATCTTTAACTTCATCTTTAAGACCTTAGTAGAATATAAAGATCTTAATTTCTTTAGTAAGGTTAAATTAGACGCTTAGTTATTAGAAAGTTATAGCGAAATCCTTAGCAGACTTAGTTTATCTAAGTTATAATAGTTTTTATTTAGCTTATTACCTTTAATTAGGGTCCTAGAAGAGCGAGCGGAGAGCGTCTTCAAACCCTTGGAAACTACTATAGATATCGCAGGTTTCTATAGAATATTTATCTAAGGTTTTATACTTAAGGAATTCTTCTTAGATAGGCTTAAACTACTTAAAGGCTCGTCCTCTAAGGTAAGTAGCTATATAGACTACCTTCTCAGTCTAGTTAGTAAAATCACTATAATAGAAGTTCTAGTAGTTCTTAACTTAAATTAGAAATCCTTTGAGGTATCCGGGGGTGCTATTATAGGTTATTAGGGGGCTAAGCTTAAGCTTCTATCGCCCTCTAGTAGGGGTTATAATAATATTAGCAGCTACGCGTAGAGTTCTGATTTCTTCCTGGAGTTCTTTAATATTAGTATTGCTATTTTATCCTCTAAGACGGATAACATCGTTTTCTAGGTCTATAATATATTAAGGGCTATTTCCTAGTTGCTATATTATTTTCTTAAGATCTTAGAGTTCTATAGCGGTTTTATTATATATAGTCTGGATTTTAGCAGCGTTATTATCTCCTTTTTTAACTCTAGCTTAGAGGCGGTTATAAGTATCTTTCTTTAGGGTTACCTCGTCGTCGGAGTCTATAGCTATAGGGGCTCTTTTAAGTTCTTTAGCTAGGTTTTAGACTAGTTATTATAAAGAAGAGGAGGTTCCCGGGGTAGGCGATTTAGTAGAAGTGCGAGAAGATATTCTTATCTATACTATTAGTAGTTTTTAATAGTTAACTTACTAAATAGTAGTAATTAAAGTATTATAGTTAGCTATCTAATAGTAGGGTCTGCTAATAGAAGTTGGGGATTGAAACGTAGTAATAGTATACTAGGGTCGTAGTCTAGGTTATAGGCTATAGTAGATCGGAACTTCAGAGGCTAAGGTGATTAGTCTTAGACTTAATAAGTAATTCGTAGTAAAGGTAAGCTAAGAGTATCCTAAGGATAAATATAAAGTTAATTGCTAAAGAGCTATAGAAGTATAACTATAAACTAGGTTTAAGGTTATATTATATATAAGTTCTAAATAGTCCTTCTATCCTATTACTAATTCCTAACTAGGTATTAGTAAGCGCTTAGTAATTATTAGTAAGCGCTTAGTAACCTTTACTAAGTGCTTAGTGATCTATACTATCTGCTTAGTCTTATCTTATTATTATATAACTTATACTATAGTTCTTCTATACCGAGTGAGTTCCTATTATTCCCGTGATCCTATAGTACAAATATCCTATCCTAGCCGTTCGACGCCTAGGTGGGTCGTTTGGTTGTTATTCATGCATACCGGGTCGTAACAGTTCCTAGCCCTTGCGTTAAGTTCGAGCTGCGATTTTAGTAATCCGTTTGTTATAATATAGTATTAGAGCTTAGGGTCTAACCTAGCTATTATATTAGCTACCTAGATCTGCTCTAGTTATTAGTAGGGGCTCTCTACCTTAATCCCTTTATAGTAATTAATAAAGCTCTAGTATAACTATCCTAGTTACTAATAGGCTTATTTAAGCTAAGTTTATATACTAAGGATCCTAGACCTCTTATTAGCTATACTATTAGTTAACTTATCCTCTATTATTATCTAAGTAATATTCTTCGCCTTATTATTATATCTAATAGAAAGGTATAAGGTCTATTGCTTTATTACTAATCCTTCTAGGCACCTAATAGTATATAATACTTTCTTAAGGTCTAAGGTAATCTTATTTATTTTAAATCGTATATTGAGGTTAAATATAAATTAATTATAGTTAATCTAGGTACCCCCTTTATACCTAAGCATTAGGAGGTGCTTCTCCTAAAGTTCTAACTAATGCTTCTTCGCCTTGGGGTTATTATTAATAACTACTTAATAAGTAATAGGGTTATCTATTAGAATTAATAATTAGCTAGCTCTTAAGGCCTTAAGATATTCTTATTTATATTTTAGTTAACTCTTCTTTTCTTCCTCCTTAATAAGACGATCTAATTTAGCCTCTATTAATTAATTAACTAGTTCTTTATTAGTATTCTCTTTATTATTCTAATCGATAGGTATCTTATCCTGAGTTTAGTTATTTAGTTGCTCCCGTCTAGTAGGGGATCCTATTTCCCTAGTAGACTTATAAGTAGGTATTATTATTATATATTATATTACTCTAGTAGTTTATATCCCTATTAGTATAAGTAAGAGAGAAGAATATATTATAAATAGGTTCGGTATAGAGTAAAAGAGTTAGTATAAATAGGTATAAAGTTATAATATTTATTCTTTACTAACCCTCTAGTCTATTATATAAGGGTATATAAGGGCTAGAGGACTTATCTAGGGAGCTACCTAGTACCCCCTATCTATAGACTTCCCTAGGATAGCTTATTACCCGGGGCGTTATTAGTATTCCCCTTCTATAGACTCCTAGCGTAGCTTATTATCCGAGGCGCTACCCGGTGTCCCCCTTCTACGGACTCCTATAGGGTAGTCCGATGAGTCCTTTTCCCTATGATCTCATCCAGGCTCGTGACACGACTATTCCAGATGTGTGGTTCTCGTTTGTGCAACGATACCAGGGCAAAGGTTGCACTACGGAAGCTGCCAAGAGGTTAATGCAATATTTTCACGATAAACGCGAGTGTAAGGGATTCCTTGGCGCCACGGACACCAACACTGAGAATCGGAAGAAGGTTTTCTGCCGGTTGGGACTCGACTATAGGGGGATCAGAGATGTCAACCGTATAGTCAGGAAGGGAAATATCACTGCATCCGGTTGGAGCGTCGGCTTGGAGGATGAATTATAGAGCTACTGCTTTGAAGGTGTCAATACAGAGGTGGCGGACCTCTGAACGACGAGGAAGAGCTGAACAAAAGAGGTCCTTCTGGTCCGTTGTTAGGGACGAGCCCGATATTCCAGTTTTCTGTGGTTGGGCTAGGATGTCTCGTTACCACAGGCATATCCGGCCTCCTACCGCAGCAGCGTCAGGCGACATGCCTCATCCACCGACGCAATTTTGATTCCTGTTCACTCTGCCATCGCCTGACAAATTGCACCCCGGCTATCCTCATTAAAGCAGCATTGGCCTGAGCCTGGGCCTCTTTGGCAAACGGTTTTGTGGCCTTGGCAACCGTAACAGCCGAGCCCATTGTTGCACTCTCCTCTACCCGCGGTGCAGGGCTCTCCAGTGACTCTGCCACGCTTCTGAAGTTTCTGCTTTGGCACGAGTCGTTAGAGCAAGTATTCTTGAGCCTGGCTTCCGAAGCGGCTGGCTAAGAGTTTGAAGAGAGAGGGTCTCACGATGTTCTCGCCAACTCCTACCGATTTGTGAAGAGCTCCAACATCATTGCCTCCGAGTGCAGGGACCGCAAGAACATGATTCAATGTCCCCAGGAAACACAGAATAGCAAGATTTGTCTTCATGTCCGCGGCAAAAATGTTCTGGGGCTGATTGAACAAAAACCGACGGGTTGGTGACATGTGTGATTTAGGTTTTCGACCAAAAAAAGATGAGCTGAGTTGAACCTGCCAGACTTGACAGGAAACGGCGGCTATCTGTGCTGAGCGGAAGCGTTGGGGTTGCTCTTAAATGCTTCGTGGCGCACAAACCTCCAACAATCGTCTTTTTGGAGCCCCATGCCGTGGCTTGCATCGTCTGAATTGAGGCAGCCTTTTGACCGACACGCGCACAGACAGAATGTGCTTCTGAGACAATATCTTTTGCTGGCGACTGAGTCTAGGTGCATACGTTGATGTATAGAATGATGTTTTGAGACGCAGCCTGACGAGTGATTTCATCACAGGTGAGGGCACTGGACGCAGGGGAGCCATGAAGGATCGATCATCGTCGTTCTGAAAAGGGAACCATTCCTGTCCGCCTGGTTGTGTCCACGTGGTATGTTGCTCCTAAGGTATTACTTCATCAATTTGGCAATCCTGCCATGGCAAATGAACTTAGTAGGAGAGCCTCTTACCTCCGCAAGCAAATGAGAAGGTTCATGGCATGGTAATTTGATAGTGAAAAACAACCGCACTAAGAAGAGGTTTGAAGTGAGTAGATGTTGCTAGAGGCAATCCACGGAAGCATTAAGACCACCGTTAAAACCACACCCAGGTTTACAAGATAGGCTAAGCGGCTTCCTGAGGAAATGCATTACGATAGTCATGACGCCTGTGATATTGTGTCCCTAATTTGAGGTGCATTGATCTTCGCAGTGGAAATCAGCCTCTCTGCTGTGCCCTGGCGACTCCTGACTATCCTCCACTTAAGGACTCCATTTATGGAGCACATGATTCAGATCTGTTCTGATAATAGGTGTGGTTTTGCCAGTGATAGTGAGCACGGTACATTTGATATTCTAGCGGCCGGGGCCCGAGGCGAATGACAACCGCAAATGATGGCCGCCACGACTGAATAGTTCAAGCTTTCAACGACGATGAAGGCCGGTCCTTTGCCAAAATTGAACATAGGACCGACCAACGTATCTCTTCTTTCTTTGGCGCCTTGCAGGCATTGAACGAGGCTCGTCCAAGGAGAGCCCCATCAACCGACGCCAATGGAAGTGCAAGGGGTTCTCTGGGAGAGGCGGTATCCGATCATAAGTGAATGGGGCTCCCTCCAAGAAGTCTAGTGGGCCTTCGTCTGGTTTAGAGGGGTCCACGAACCACCTCAGAGAGATGTCGTACTTGGGCACATGTTTGAACTGATGCAGCGGCCAGAACCATTCCTCATGAGGCATCGGGTAGCGAGCGTACTGGGGATACATCCAGATCTGGAGCTCTTTCAGACGCGGAAGTTTTGCTGCAACATCTGTCCAGAGGTCAAACCATCTTGCCTTCGCTGCCACAGCGTCCTCATCTTCTGGGTCCATATACGATTCGATCGGAGCGCTCCAGACGAGGTGGAGGGCATGGATCCGCCCAAGTGATTCTTCCGCAGTCGTTACCAAGAACCGCGACAGTGCGTCTGTGCCGATGAACGAAAAGACGGTGTCGTCGTATATTGAATCAATTGCCTCCTGGTGCATGCGCTTGCAAGCGAGCAATATGCCTAGAAAGGGGCTGAATTCCTTCACCATCACGCGGCGCTTCTGCTTATCCCCGTCCTTATCGCCGATCCAGTCATGCATGGGACGCAAGGTTGGGGGTTCCTCTTCACAAGCCCAGTGGTGGCACCAAAATGACGCATTGCGCAGTCTCCAGTCGTTGATTTCGTCTCGTTGGGTTGCGGCTTGCTCGGCGAGAGCACCGTCTCCGTCCTGGCCATCCGCCGGCGCCTGACGCGCAGGTGGGGCAGCCAAGATACGGGTGAGCTCCGTCTCCCGGACGTCTTCGGCATTCGGATCCGAAATACACGGGCAGTGAGAGAGGGGCTCCAGACCGGAAGAACTGGCCTTGTAAATATGCTGCGTCGACCCGGCCGCTATCCACAGGTGCCGGTAGATATCCTGACGTATCTCGAGCGGTAGGGCGGAGAAGAAGCCGGATTGCAGCTGAGGAGACGCGGGGGTGGCTTCGGAAGAGAAGCCGGCCTCGGCGGCGCCATCCGCGCGCCCACTTGCAGTAAAGCGAATTTCTGTCAACGCTGCCATGACGCCAGAATAAGATGATGGCGATTTGAACTACTGATAGTGTGGAGGAGACAGAATGAGGAGAGAGGACAGGGGTGAGATTGACACAGAGTATCTGTGGTGAAATGAGAGATGCCACGATTTCTCATGACACTCCCCTGTCTCACCTCCCCGAAAGGGTTTAACGCTGCTTATGGCACCGCATTTGTCCAATGGTGAAATGGGGCCCTGTCACTCGCAGGCCAACAACACCAACACCATCTTCAGCTGCCCTGCCCGCATGTGCATGTTTAGACACCAACTCTCCGAAGTCGCCCGTAGCTTACAACATCAACGACACCAGAACTGCATGAGTTCATCAAGGTTTCTTAGTTCCAACCGGAAGAGAGAGACTATTACGTATCTGTGATTCGTATCAAGGGGCAATAACTGGGGTTTAGCAATTTCAACTCAATGATTGGTCGGATTGGAGAATTCCGGGGCTTTCATTTGTCCTACCCCAGATTCAGGGAGAGCCCAGGTCTTATCTTCAGGGCTACCCGCAGACCGCTTTCCGTCAGAACACAATCCCCTCAACACAATTTTTCTATCAAACCTTCTTCGGTTTATCAACACATTCCCCATTGACTATCTAGAACGGACGTAGCTGATCTCGTGGAGAGTGATGAGCCGCCCGTCGATCCGGCAGCTTGCCCTGCTGCGTGGGGCGTCGGCTCAACGCGCTTTAACGCGGGCTGGGCGGCGCACCTTGATCGCTGGGCACAGAGCTTCGTCGACTCTCAACACCACGTTATCACGAGACGCCTCAAGGCCATTGGGACCTGCAACGTCTCTCAGTCTGTCACCGAGGCGGCAGCTGACTAGCACAGCTCAGAGGCGCAATGCCGCAGAAGATGAGGAAGAGACAGGCAGCTACAGCGAAGCCGACCACGAGCATGCCGTCATCTCGACCTTTGACCTGTTCTCCATTGGCATTGGTCCTTCATCATCCCACACCGTCGGTCCGATGCGAGCGGGAAACATTTTCGTGGCTGACCTCGCCGAGGCGAACCTTTTGCACAAGGTGAACAAGATTCGGGTTTCCATCTACGGCAGCTTGGCGCTCACGGGCGAGGGCCACATGACCCCCTCAGCCCTGTTGCTCGGTCTTGAGAGCGCAGATGTCGAGACGGTTGATACGGCTCACGTCCCGGAGAGATTCGCAGAGATCAAGAACACGAAGAAGCTGTACCTGGGTCAGGGGCTGCCCGATGGCAAGGGCAAAGAGGTCGCGTTCGACTATGAGCGCGACTTCATCTGGGAATGGGGTCGAAAGCTGCCCATGCACAGCAATGGCATGCGTTTCACAGTGTTCGACGACGAGGGCTATGTCCTAGCGACGAACGACATGTTCAGCGTCGGAGGCGGCTTTGTCGTGAACGGCGCCTTATCCATCAATCCAGACGTCTCATCATCGTCGACGTCTTCCGTCGCCAGGGTAGACTCCCCAGACCCCAATGCAGATGACACTGCAGGCCGACATCCTGTGGATCTCGCCGAGAACCTGTTTTACAAGGAGATTCGACGATCCGACGCTGCTGGAGATCGTCGGACGGGTGCCGAAGTCAAGCCTCTCGACGAGGCAGGAAACGACGCCGCCCTGCTTGGAAACGCATCAAACCACCTTTCCCCCGTCGCATCGCAAGGCAACGGCGACGGCATGGACATCTCAGAAACCCCCGAAAACGAGAGCGAGCCAGATGGCCGGGGCCCTCGGTACCCGTTCCGAGATGCCTCCAGCTTGCTGTCATTGTGTCGAAAGCATAACCTCACCATCGCCCAGCTTGTCTACGAAAATGAGAAAAGCCATGGCTATACAGACGAAGAAATCTACCACAAGCTCTTCAAAATCTGGCAGGTGATGGACACGAGTATCTTGGAGAGCGTGCAGGCGCCGTTGGACACCAAGCTTCCAGGATCTTTGAAACTCCATCGGCGCGCACCCGCGCTCTATCGGAGGTTGACCCGAGGCTTGTACTCCACCCCCGGTCAAACGTCCAACCCCAACGAACAAAGTAGCGATGGGAAAGATACACAGTTCATTGGGACCTCAAGATTGGCCGCGAACTCGACGACGCCTGCCACGATTGCCAACGCCAAAAGCACAGCGGTCGGCCTCGGCCTCGGCCGACGTCAACCGCCCCGAGTGCTGGGCTCACTGGACCATCCCATCACGCCGTCGCCCTCGCGCCGGACGACGTTCCCGACCATGGATTATCTTACTGTGTACGCCATTGCAGTCAATGAAACGAACGCGGCAGGTGGTCGCATCGTGACAGCGCCTACAAACGGTGCAGCCGGTATCATCCCGGCTGTGCTCAAGTACACGATAGAATTCATCAGCGACGATCCCGAGCGCGACATCCCGACTTTCCTTTTGACAGCCGCTGCCATTGGAATGCTCTACAAGCGCGGGGCCACCATCTCCGCCGCCGAGGGAGGCTGTATGGCTGAGGTCGGCGTGGCCTGTTCAATGGCCGCAGGGGCGTTTGCGGCGTGCATGGGCGCCAGCCCGGAAGCGATTGAGCAGGCTGCCGAGATCGGCATCGAGCACAACCTCGGGTTGACCTGCGACCCCATTGGCGGTCTTGTGCAGGCGCCCTGCATCGAACGGAACGCCCTCGGTGCCATCAAGGCTATCTCCAGTGCCAACTTGGCGCTGAGCAGCGAAACAGGCACGCAAAAGGTCAGGCTGGACGATGCTATCCGAGCAATGCGTCTCACGGCTAAGGGAATGAGGAATGAGTTCAAGGAAACTAGCTTGAGTGGTTTAGCAACCAGCGTGCCTTTCAATATCCCAGTCAGCGTACCTGACTGTTAGGTGTGGCGTTTGCTTTATTGTGGAATGAAAATCAATAAATAGACTTGGGGGATACGGCCGTTAAGACTGGAATAAGACAGCGATGTAGAAATTCGGAATAGGTAGATCAAGGGCTTCATTGATTGATATTTACGTAACCTTGACTGATTTCCCATTTACTCATTCGCAAGGAGTCACGTTAATAACTAGGACATCTCTTGGGTTTCATTCAAGTCTTATTGATCTGGCAAAAGAATTCCCAACAAAACATCGCTCACCGCACACATTGGAGACAAAACTTAATGATGACAACTGTGAGATTCGAACTCACGCCTCTTGCGAGACCAGAATACTCCCCTTTTACATGGGGAAGATGCAGAGGTAGGAACCCGCTATCTTGAGTCTGGCGCCTTAGACCGCTCGGCCAAGTTGCCCACATGCCTATTTGGGCAATGAACTGGAGATGTGATCTCCCGCCGTTAGATCCACCAAGACCATGGTGCTGCGAGAAGATCCGCAATGGGAGCACCTCAATCATCCAAATCTGCATCTCTCAAGCCGTTTTACGCTTGTGATTGTGCGCACATTGTTCATTCCCAAGATGCTGTGAGAGCTTCGGGAAACTATTTGACTGGTACAACAGATGCACTTTAAGCTTCCAAGCTTGCATCGGTTTTCCAAAAACGTATGTGAGCACCCTACCTCTCATCTTCGAGGCCAACCATCTCCAGTGAATCTCTCCACAACCTCGTCGCCCTCTCCGCATCATACGCATGAGAAGCGAAAAACCTGCCACCATACATATCGCAACCGTTGACCTCAGGCAGAGCCTCGGCGCAGTCCGTAAGGAACTTGCCTCCACGGTTGCTCCATTCTTTCCCCACAGCCGCCAAAACAGTAGTCGCAGCACCTTGCTCGGGACTTTTCATCTGTCTTGCGACGATGTCCGCGGTCAGTATGGTATCAAGTTGATCTGAAGGCAGATGTTTGGCAAGAGGCGTGTCGATAACGCCGGGATGAAGGTGTCACAAAACGGGTTCGGTGCAGAGTGAAAGAGTCAGTATAGATAGGTGCAAAGTCGTAACGTTCATTCTTCTCTAACCCCCCAGTCTACTATATAAGGGTGCGTGAGGGTTAGAGGACTTATCTAGGGAGCCACCCGGTGCCCCCTATCTACAGACTTCCCTAGTTTAGCCCGTTACCCGGGGCGCTACTAGTATTCCCCTTCTACGGACTCCTAGCGTAGCCCGTTATCCGATGCGCCACCCGGTATCCCCCTTCTACGGACTCCCATAGGGTAGTCCGATAAGTCCTTTTCCCTACGATCTCATCCAGGCTCGTGACAGAAGGCTAGTCGCATGGAGGCCCCGAGAGCCATAGCGCCGCTCGATCTCGTTCGCCATGTAAATGTTTGCCGTCTTGGACTGCCCGTATGCCTCGAAGGCGTCATAGCCGCCTTTCTCGTAGTTGTAGTTGTCCGGCTCGTTGATGCCGTGGAATCGGTGGCCTGCGGAAGCAACGTTGACCACGCGAGACGTAAATTCCGGCGTCGAAGCCGCTAGCAAAGCCGGCTTCAAGAGTTGAAGAGCAAGAAATGGGACAGGTGATTGGTGCCGAACTGGAGTTCGTGGCCTTCTTTGGTGAACTGGAGGCTCTTCACGCCCATGATTCCCGCGTTGTTGACGAGCACGTTGACGGCGGTGGTCTTTGCCAAAATGGCTTCTGCTGCAGCTCGAACTGACTGGAGAGACTCCTGCTTCATTTCGAAGAGCTCCACTTGAGTCGGCTCGAAAATTCCGGCGAGCGCGGTCTTGGCTTTGGCCAAGTTCCTCGCCGTGAGATACAGAGTAGCTCCAGTGACAGCAATAGCTCGGACAGTCTCAATGCCGATTCCAGACGAGGTACCGGTTATGACGAAGACTTTCCCCGCGAGCTTTCCCCCAAGTCCTTCGTCTTGAACGATTTGCAGAGCTGTCGGGCGAGAATCCCCTGGTCCCGTTGGGTTGATGTGGGCTTCGGCGTATCGAGACATTTTTAATCCTGTTGCCAAGCAAGATGACTTTGACTGGAATATTTTTGAGAAACGTATTGAGAACAAAGGGCATGTATTTGATAAATGGAAATGAGCTGGGAAGATTCCGTTCTTAAATGCAGACTCTTGAATTTCCGTGATACTAGTACGCCACCTATTTATTTTCTGACTTCTTCCACCCGCGCCGCAATTCCGAATTCATTCAACGTATTATTCATCGTGGGTTATGTCACAAATCATCATCGTCTAGAGTAACCTGCTCGCCATAAGTGAAACTTCAGTAACATTACATCAGAGCTCAAGAAACCCCCGGTCAATATCAGCCAATTCTTTGAGTCGCGGAGAGTGATTTGAAGTATCTTTTCACGACTTGGCTGACACTTTTTCCTACTTGCAGACTAGTTCGATTATTCCTGTCACTCTTCCCCGGATTAGCTGACAGGATTTGCCTAATTCAGCGAGGCGGAGTCCGCAATCTACTCCACCGACCGCGCGGGCGGCGAAAGCCCGCACGCTAATGCTAACAAACCGGCTGACTCTTTTTGCCCGATTCATCTTGAGCGCTCTCGCATTTCTTGAATGCCGCCTTGGATACTCCTGAGCTTTGCAAACACCTGATAGACTCAAATCCCATGCAATTTAGTCACAGCCCTCAGTTATGTCCACTCAGGCCGGGCCAAGTACTTCCCCCAACGACCCACCAACTGCAGAGACGAGGAAGTTGCGGAAGAGGATTCAGAATCGAGTCAACCAAAAAGCCCATAGTAAGTCTTATTTTGCGGCCTTACCTATTGTTTTCTTTCTTTCAAGCTAATTGTTTCATTCTACATTCTAGGACAACGTCTCAGAGAAGCAAAACATGACGCTTCTTCAGGTCGAAACCCGTTTCGGGTTGACCGTTGGCGACTTGATGGTTCAGAGTGCCGCCAAAGAGCGCTAAACTTGATGGAAACAACTACTCGTCAAATCTTGCCAACCATGTCCGAAAGAGGCGTTGTCGAGTTTGCTAGTTCGTCCAGCTCTCCAGACGAAAGTGAGACAGAAACTTCCGCGAGCGCAAGTTCGGTCATCTCCACTACGACCACGGGAGCCGAACAGACCGCTGTCGCCGCCAGCACTCTCTACGCCGATCTTCTGCTTCATCTCGTATACCACAACATGTTTCGAGCATTTGTACTGAACGCGGGTGTTCTAGATATGATGACTGCGGTAGCTCATCCTCGGCCTCTACCCAACCCACCGGCAATTTACCGCAAAAACCTGCGATGTTCCCGCGTCACTACCATTCACCAAATCAATCCCCACATGCCGAGCTCTCTTCAACCTACCCCACTTCAAACCCATAGTTTCTGGATTAACGAAATACCTTTCGCACGAATGCGAGATAATCTCATTCAGCAGGAGGCCTGCTTCGATCACCGAGAATTTCTGCAGGACCTCCTCGGATGGCCGCTTGTGGAAGGCCCGTCACCGAGTCCGCCGGAAGAGGCGGCTTCAACTCAGCCATGCGGCCCCCTAGGGACAATCGAGGAGGAAGAGACGGGCGACGTGACGACTGGAAGGCGCGGTTTCATTGTCTGGGGTGAAGCACATGACAAGCGAAACTGGGAAGCAACTCCGGGTTTCTTCGCAAAGTGGGCCTGGACTGTAGACGGATGCGAGGAACTGCTAGAGACCAGTAACAACTGGCGACTGTCAAGAGAAGAGGAGCCGATATCCATTTCACCAACGGGTCACGTTTCGCTTATTCACGCATACGAGATCACGCTAGTCATGGCTTGAGACGGGTTTGCATAGTCTGCGCAGAACTTGCATGCCATGGAAACAACGTGGCGAAAAGAGAGCATGATTCATGTGGCTTAACACCTCACCAAAAGTCGTTCCTTTTGATGATCATATGTGGATACACGTCTAATTCGTGTTCGGCTTACAGGAGTCGCGTCACTTATTCTGAACTGATGGTTCTCTTAAGAGACTCTTCCGTGACTGTGTCTTTCTTCATCTTCAAGTTTTGGCAGCGGAGTCAGCCGGTTTATTCTGGGAAACAACACGGCTCTATGGGAGCACGAAAACCAATTTCTCCGCCTAGACGTCATCTGTGGTTTTGTATTCAATCGGAACGACTGACTGATTTCGGAGCGCATGTCCCTAGTTTGTTGAGTTCAGCTCGGGGCCTGGACAGTACGTCATTCTTGAGGAAACTTCCATATTTGATGCAGGCGATAGAGTCGCATTTAAATCAACTGAAGGGACACTATAGTTATATTTACAAATGTTAATACATTAGATGTAGAAACACCGCCCAGCTCGATGGCCGCACCGGCAAATCGCTGGGTTAAGGCGGCCTTGAAACAGCGTAAGTTCAAGATATTCTAATGTGAATATTGTCCGTGATGGTTATAGGCCAGGTCTTTTTGGACTTAAGGCGACCATCGTCCACCTAAGCGGTAAGTCACACCACTTTTCTTCGTTGTACCTCAGAGCTGTATCTAAATGTTGATAAATCTGGAAGACCGTGAACCGCAACACTTCGGTCGCCGTGTATGCCACAGAGAGCCCAGCTCACAATGTGTGAGACCAGTAGTCGGTATAGTTGTTCAGAACTGAAATCGCGCAACGACCAGAACAATACTGAAGGGTGTGCACGCAGCATCCCAGAGGCGACATCGGTAGCTATGGCTTACCGTGCCATACTAATCTACGTTTCATTACCCGACAATGACCAGATGGCCTCATTTCGGCATGGGGCATTGTTAAAAACCCTTCTCAATTGGCTCCATTTCCTCACTCATCTTTTCCTCTGCAAACTTAGTTCCTAGGTAGCCGGTTTCAAGACTCCAGTATGGTATTAGCCCCCATGCACGATGGTCCTTCGAGTCACTCAATATTCTCTCATTTGCTTGCTGACTTGGACTAACGCGTTCAAGGGCCGGATTTGTTCTTGCGGCCGCATTCTTTGCCGACTGCTGATGATCCTTTCCGCTTGTGGGCTTTGTGCTTAGAAAACGGGGACAGGGGTCGAAACATGTACACATCCAGCTATGTAGACGTAGCCAACTTCAAGTCTCAAGATGCCAATTCAATCCTTTTGCTGAGACTTTGAACTTTTTTCATATCCGACAAGCTTGCGAGGGAGGTAAGTTTTTGGCTGCAAAAGTCGACAAGTCGAAATCCGAGCTGCGGAATTACGCGTGATATCGCCGGATTATCAGGCTTGGTACCGGGTCTCGACCCCGCCCACCAACATTTGCGCTCCGCCATGTCCACCGGGATGTGACTGAGATTTTGGAGATTGGCTTGGCGTGGAAACCCAACAAATATTTGTCTGGGAATTTCCTTTTCCCCTGCTTACTTTGCAGAGTCGAACACGAAGCTTTCTCGAAGAAACCAAGCAACGACACCGGTGAGCTTCTACATGTATGTCTGAGCTTCGTCAACAATAATACAACGTTCTGAATTTCCTGTATCCGTAGACTTGACGATCTTCCCCATACCCCGCACCCCGCAATTGACAATGGTTCGATGCATCCTGCATGCCTCTCCATTTCATCCACCGTACATCATGTGATATTGGCCAGCGATTGCCGTTTTCCCGGAGGATGCAAAGCGGATATGCGTCAGAAGCACGCTGGTAGACGAATGGGCTCGGCCCCCCTAATAATTCTCTAACCTTCTATTTAGAGAGGATCGACGTTCGACAAGCCCGCTGAACGAAATGCCGGATCTCTGCCCCTCAGGCCCCGTTCGTGATGGCAGGGAGACTCGGCATTACGGAGTCGGAAGCTTGGCATTGATGTATAAAAACTTGTGAGTGGTATCGATCTGGCCAAGACTTTAGTTCCAAGAGGTACACTCCCAGCTCGAGGATCCAATCAACGACATGGCTTTTCCAAGACTTGCTTCCGGCCTAGTCCTGCTGCGAGGCTTTGGCCTCTTCTCGACTGCTCGGGCTCAGTCCTCTGAGAGGTCTTTACAAAAGGCTCAAATCATTGATCAAAAGAGCTTCAATGTTTTGGAAAACGTCCCGCCCTTCGCAGAAGCCAATGCCAGCACGGTACGCACCAAGAATTTGAAAAACAAAAACCGTTCATCCGTGCGGATAACTAAGACAACCATACCAGGTGTTTCTCTGGCCTGGAGTGACTCAGAAATCTCTCACCGACAAGCCTTGCCACACATATGACCAAGAATTCTACGATGTCATCGGCAGTGATCCCTCGTTAACTCTGATTGCTACTTCAGAAATTGATCCAATCTTTCACGAGGCGGTGACGTGGTATTTTCGATCAACACATCTTCTACGCACCAGAAGCTCAAATAACCAGGTATCCCCTCCCTGAAGAATTATTCTTCGTCCAGGATGCCGGGGCGATTGATTCTGGCACCAGACTGAACAAGTCCTCGATCATTCAGAAGATCTCTCTTGCGGATGCTGAGGCTCTTCGAAACGGATCGCTCGGCAAGGAGGAGGTAACAGTTGACGTTGTGCCTTCAAACCCGCAGGTCATCAACCCAAATGGTAATTACGCAATACAAAAGATAGTCCATTATATCAAGTAGCTGACAAAAGCCTAGGCGGAACGAACTACAACGGCAACATTATCTTCGCCGGTGAAGGGCAAGGGAACCGCATCCCACCGGCTCCTTACCTAATGAACCCGCTTGAGCCGTACAACACCACAAGCCAGTAATCCATGATACTGTAACCGCGCTGCTTTGCAGCCTTGTTTGCTGACACAAATCTGCAAGTTCTTGTCAATAATTTCTTCGGGAGGCAGTTCAACTCACTCAACGATGTCGCTGTGAACCCCCAGAACAAAGACATCTACTTCACTGATACTCTGTACGGATACTATCAATACTTCCGTCCCAAACCAGGCATGCGAAACCAGGTGTACCGTCTCAATCCTACTACCGGCGCCCTGACCGTCGTCGCTGACAACTTTGCCTTGCCCAATGGTGAGTCGACAGTGATCGACACCCTTACAGCAAAAGAAATACGCCAAAGCTAATCGTTGAATTCTTGCCCAGGCATCACCTTCTCCCCGGATGGTAGCTTTGCTTACGTCACATACTCCGGAATGAGTCATGCGCTCTTTGGCATGAACTTGACCGAACCTGCTTCTATGTGAGTGACCTCGAGCGAGTTCAGGCTCCGCACGCTGCTAAAGCAGACTGCAGCTACCGTTTCGATGTTAAAGCCGATGGCACTTTCGAGAACCAGAAGACATTTGCCTACGTTCACGCACGTATTCCTGATGGTAGGCGGTTTTCACTCCCTTTTTCGAAAGGAAAGTGCAGTTTACTAACCAAAGATGACACAGGAATCCATACCGATTCGAAGGGTTACGTCTACGCTGGCTGCAACGATGGTGTTCATGTCTGGAACCCGTCCGGGAAGTTGATCGGAAAAATATACACCGGCATTGTGACTGCTGACTTCCAATTTGCCGGAGAGGGCCGCATGATTATCATGGGACAGACGAAGTTATTTTACGCTACCTTAGCCGCTTCCGGAGCACCCTTGTTTTGGTAATCCGTCAATGACGAGGATTTGTTTTGGTTGTCAGATACCCTCGTTGTTGAAAAGCTGAGGCAAAGTGGCGCGAATCTTTTCGTAAGATCACCATAATTGAAGCCAGATCTGTCTCCCTCTTGGCTTATAGTGCCCCCGAAATGGAGCAAAATGCAACCGCTGACGATGAGAAGAAAAGAAATTACTATCTCGTGCAAGCCTTATCTTTTGACTTCGCGGTGAAAGATCAATTGTCCAGGATGAAGGCACTCATCATGTACAACTCCATGTAGCCTGACTCTCTTCGATAGCGTCTGAGAACAGGCAGAGCCTTTTCACCATTGTCATTCTTCGACGGTAATGATAACGCCATTGATAAGTTCACAGGGCCCTCTTGTCCTCGGCAACGTCTACCAGACTAGGCTGCAGGACTTCCGGATCTTCATCATTGGATAGGCAAAGGTAACGCCGTGTTAGGTGATATGACTGCTATGATTGGAATTCGACACCATCAGGCACTTGTTGGTACAATTGCGTGCGCATCAAAACCATTGGTTGCTATATTGAAGTGCCCTGGGTAGTCATGAACAGAGCAGTCAATATTCATGACTTTTTCCGCCACCTGGTCAGAGGGAAACTTAACATCGAATAACCAGTCGCACAAGCAAACTGGAAAAAACCGCGACCGGGGTCCGGGGATCAAATAACTCTGCGCATTAGTCGCGCTACTTGAGCTATGTCTTGGAGTAAAATGACGCTGAAAGGGCACCGATGCGGTCAAAATTGTCGAACTGGATGGTAGAGTTGAGAGGCAGAGAATGCAAAGCCGAGTGTTCGCGCATTAGGTCGGTAGGTCGGGTACTGCAGTGACATCTCAGGTACCTTGCCTTGAACTCGCGTGGGACTCCCTGTAGATGTTGTGTCCAATCAGACGGGGACGCGTCGGATGACGTAGGCTGCTTAGTTGGGCACCTGCACACCACCAAGTCGCGTTCAACCCATGGCAACTCGGACGATAGAGTCTAAACCGACGACGACCTGCTTCGAGACGTCTCTCACTGCATGAAATCCCTCCGCCCCGACGGCGATCACGACATGCCAGGAGCCCAAACATCAGCGCGGTCCTCCCGCTTCGACCTCCTCCGTCCCGTGGAGCGACCGGTCGGCTACGTGAAGCGCGCCGGCGTCGCTGCGTCGTACCCTATGCGTGGCATCTGGTATTTCCTTCGAAATAAAGAGTTCTACCCGCTGTTCCTCAGCAGACTGCTGCCTCTATCGGTCATTTCTTTTCTCGTGTACTTTATACTCTTCACCTTCGCGTTTCTTCCCCAGTTTGCCTTGTTGGCGATCTTCCACGGCTGGGGCGCATGGATCAATGCCGTTTTCTTGGTCCTTGGTGAAGGCTTGGTGGTGATTCAGGGCCTGTTTGAGGGGTTCTTCATTGATGAATGCCGGGTAGACGTATTCGACGTAATTACCTTCTTCCTCTGTCCTACCGACCTGAGCGAACAAGACTAACGATGCCCTACAGGCCACCCTCATCAAGCAGTCGCAAGCCGATCTTCTCGCCCCGCACCGAATCCTCTTCCCTGATGCCCCGACTGCGGTCAAAATGCTGGGCAAGCCGACGAGCCCAGCCATTTACACTCCCTGGAGCATGGTCCAGATTGTAGAGCTGGTTGTCTTTCTCCCCCTCAACTTCATCCCCGTTGTTGGAACACCGGCGTTCATCATCATCACGGGCACAAGGTTGGGCAAACTGGCGCATTACAGATGGTTTCAGCTACGGGGCTTGACCAAGCAAGAGTCTAAGAGAGAGATCCAAGTAAGGACGTGGGAGTACGTCTGGTTTGGCACGATAGCCATGCTCCTCGAGCTGGTCCCGGTGCTGTCGTTCTTCTTCCTCTTGACTACGACGGCTGGGGCTGCTCTCTGGGCGGCGGAGATCGACGATGAAAAGAGGAGACAGGCCGTGGAGAGTTTAGTTGGAGAGCCACTATCACCGCCGCCTCTTTACGAGGATGATCCCGTCTGAACAAGGGCATTGTATTCTACTTCGAGTCAATCAGCAGGCAAGCAGTGATGGTCTCGTCAAATCCAATATCTGCCTGTTCGTTCATCACTTTTCCGTCGCAGCCGTCAACCAAACGCACGCCTTGTCCTGCTTTGCTTATCTCCTTTTTTGAGGCAGCGACAGCCTCCTTAAGTTGGCTCTTTCCCCACGGTTCTTTCCACGTCTCGCCTTGGAAATACTGAGCTGGCAGACAATCACACTGCCCTTCCTTCCCCAAGGAAAGGGCCTATTTTGTCTCCTTCCCGCAGCAAACTCACCTCGCAAGGTACCCAGTTTCAAAAAGTTGCCTCCATCTTCCCTCCTGTCATCAAGCTGGCAAGTACTCTGATTTTGCAACGGGAAAGAGCCATGAGAGGTACCCTGTCCACGCCCGAGTCCTCGATTGTCTGTGTGCTCTATTCGAAGGGCCTTCTTTCCGTGTACGCAATCTTCTTGGCCCTGCCCAGAGCCTTTCGAAACCATCGAAACACCAGCTCGTCCAGGATGTTTTTCGCAAACCTGCCGTTGCTGGTTCTGTTCCGTCTACGTGAGAAGGCCCAACGTCCACCTTCCACGGCCTACTCATCTGAGGTTTTCGCCTGCCTATTGTACCTCAGCCTACGTACCTTACCGTGTGCTTTTCTTATTGAGACAAGGTACTGGGGAAACTACGAGGTAAGCAGCAACGTCACCTCAGCGTCCACGTCTCTGGTTGAGGTGCCCTACTGTGGACCATGACCATGATCATCATCATCGTGTCTGCTGTCTTCTCTTCCAGACATTTTGGATGTCCCCACGTAGATGGTGTCTAGATAGCCGTCTGAAGTTTTGATGTGGCTCGTTGACAACTCGTCACGTCGCCCTTTTCATCTCCGTCAGTGATGCTGTTTTACCACTTCAATATCCAGCGATGGGTGTCTGGTCTGCGCCCTTTCCCGTCTTGCTGTAGCTCTCCTACCTTAAACATCTACCTACCTACTTCAGGCACCTTACGCTGTCCCGTTCTTTGCAGTCCTCTGGTACTTTCCCCTCCTGTCCTCCCGTCCTGCCCTTCCTGCCCGAATCTTCATTGTGCCTTCCTCCATCGAATGGACGGCCACTCCTACCTGCCTTTCGTCAATGGTTCCTCTGATGAAGGAAGCCGCCTCTCCCTCTTGCCAGACCAATGTCACATCTCCCTCTCGATGCCCTTATTTAAACCTCTGCTCTCTCCCATATCTCTTCCCAAACTCTTCTCCCTTCACACCTCACTCCATTCCTTGATTTCCCTTCAACCTTCATTCGTCACTCCTTGATTTCCAATCGTCTCCATCTTTCAACGTTGCCTGCGTATCCTACGTGTCCTGCGTGACTACGCCCCTCAGCACTCGTTCACACACAATGCGAGTTCGATCTCTCGCCGGCCTGATGGCCCTGGGCCTCGCGGGTCTCGCTTCGGCTGATCCGGTCCCTCTTCCGATGTAAGTTCTCCGTCCACGTTCTCGCTCTGCTCGGTCTTCGACTTGTGGCACCTCAAGCTGACCAAACAGTCCCGGCCCTGGTGATGGTGTTCTCTACACCTGTCCCCCTGCTGTTACGCAGACCATCTTCGTCACGGTCGGCTCTGGCAACGAACCTGTTCCCCCCGTCGTTGTCCAGACTCTCACTGCCACCGTCTGGCCTGGTGCTGAGCAGGCCACATCCCCTGCTTATCCCACTCCTGCTTACCCCTCTCTTCCTCCGACCCTCACGGTTACGATCGACTCCTACGGTCCTCCCACGGAGGGTTCACAGTACACTGGCCCTAGGCCTTGGGACTCCGGTGCGGCTGTTACTTCCACTGTCTACCTTCCTGCCCCAGGCGGCTCTGTCGCGAGCGATCCTGGCAATGCTGGCGGAAACCCTCCTGCTGCCACCATTCCTGGCGGCCAAGTCAACCCCAGCGTCCCTGGTGGCAGTGGTCAAGTCACATCGACAGTCTACAAATTTCCTGGGCAGACACCTCCAGTTTTCCCTTGGAACCCTGCGCAACCTGCCCCTGGTACCAGCCCCGATGGTGTTGTCGTCTTCAGCACCACTCTGTACAACACGAGACCAGGCTCAGGAGGTACTCCGACCGTCGATACCCTGGTGACTTGCTTCACAGTCACAATCCCTCCTGCAACAGGCACTGCTCCTCCCGCTGGTTTGCCCAACGATGGCATCTCTGTCGGCACGGTCGTCGTTCCCACGATGGTTCCTGGCCCCGATGGCAGTCTCTCTTACTCCCTACACACAATGTTGTCGTCATTTACTCCTGGAGAAGCTGGCACTGCCGTCCCCCCTGGCTCTGTCATCACGACAACGTATATCATTCCCAGCTCTCCCTCCGATACTCCGGGTCAAGATCCTGCGGCTGGAACACCTGTTGTTGCAACTCTCACTCTCACGTTTCCTCAGCCGCCTGCCACAGCTGGTGCTTCGCAACCTCCAACATCCCCTGGAGCCCCTGGCGCCCCCGGTGCCCCCGGTGCTCCCGGAAGCCCTGGCAGCCCCGGCGCTTCTTCCGGCCCCATTACTATCACAGTCATCCAGCCAACTCCACCGATCCCGGCCGCGCCTGGCACCGTCTATGTCAGTGCCGGCGTGCCTCCTGGAAGCGTCCCGAATGTTCCTGGCACCGTGATCGTCACTGCCGGTATTCCTCCCACTGGCGGCGGTGGTGGCTTGCAAACCTCCCTCCAGAGCAACACCATTCCGGGTGGCTACGGGGACTCAGTTCCGTCTGCTGGCCTCCCATCTGCAATCACAGTCACAGTTCCCGCTGACTCTCTCAACACACAAGACCCCGCCGGCGGATTGCCCGTCACTGCTTCTGGCCCTAACGCTGGTGCACCCTCTGTTATCACTGTCACCGCTCCTGCTGGCTCCCTCAACCCCCAGAATCCGGCTGGTGGCGCCTCAGTCACTGCTTCACCTGGCGGTTCTGGGGCAAGCATCATTCTCGGTGGCTACAGCGACCCGGCGCAGTCGCCTTCTGCTGCTCTCACTGGTGCTCCTGGATCTGCAGGCGCGCCTTCTGTCATCACTCTGTGGCCCACAACTCAGAACACAGTTCAAGGTCCTGTTCAGACTGCCCAAAACACCATCCCCGGCTCCGGTGCGACCGCGGTCGACTCTGCCGCTCCTGCCCCGGGTTCCAAGACTTCTTGCACGTCCACCTTGGCTCAGCCAACATCGATCCAGCCGACAATCTCCTCCGTCATCGTATCCTCGGTTCTGACGAGCACTCTCGTGAACGCCGTTCCCGAGTCTACAACCACGTACTTGTTTCCCTTTGAATCCCTCGTCACCTCTGTCAGCACAGCAGTCTTCACCGGTGACGTTGCAGGAGGCGGCCTTGCCACCACCCAGTCCTCTGCCAGCGACGCTGGTGGTGCCGGCGCACCCAGTGTCTTGAGTTCTCTTATCCTCAGCACTTGGATTCAGAGCACCTTGGTCGCAGCCACCCCGGCCAGCACTAGCCAGGCCACGGTCACTGACGCTGGTGGCGCCGCTGGCGGACCTACTGTTTTGAGTTCCTTGATTCTCAGCACTTGGGTCCAAAGCACAATTGTCCAGAGCACTCTCGTCTCGGGACCTTCACCCACTGCCGTCGAGCGTCGCGACATCCACAAACGCCAAGGAAACTTCAGTCTCACTTCCACGGCTCCCATCTCTGTTTCCACGCCCATGTGCACCGGTACGACGGAGGTTGGCACTCTCACTTTGGACGTGAGTCAAACTTTTCTGTCCTGACTGGAGTGTGTTTAACTGACTTCATCCCAGTTTGATGACCTCGGCAATTTCGGCCCCATCTACAACCCGTACCATCGCTTCTGGTTCTCCAAAGGGTTTCTCGTTGGACCCCCTCCCAAGATGCCATACCTTCCATCTTCCGGTGGTCATCTCGTGGAGTTTGTGCCTCCTATGCTTTCCAACACCACTGGCCAGTTCTCCAACGACACTGCTCAGATCGGTATGGGCAAGCAGGCATCTTCCCCTTGCTTCCAATTCAACTTCTACGGCGCGAGACTCGGCTGCGATGCTCGCATTCCCGACCAGCTGTGCGAATTCACCTTTACAGGCTACCAATGGGATGCGACCCAGGGTAATGAGACAGAGTTTGTGAGCCAGAAGGCTTGGGTTCCCTCCTGTCCCAAGATGGACGGCTGCCCCCTCACACCCTTCACGGCCACTGGCTTTGTTGGTCTCAGCTCCATCTTGGTCACGCTCCGTGTCGATGGGCGGCCACAGGTCTGGTGGGCTGACGATCTCCAAGTCGGCTGGACCAAGAATGACTGCGACTCTGCCAGCTGCCGGCAAAGACCTGCGCCGTTGGACCTCTCCGTGGACAATGGCCCTGTGTTGTATTGGACTGCAGCTGGCATGAGAATTCTCAAGCCGTCCCGTATCCACAATCACCTTTGAATCGGGTGTAGTCGTGTTGAGTAATGAGTGAGTGGCACGGATGTTTAGCACACATGGTTCAATGGTAATGAATGTGATCCTACGATTTCTTGGAAGACTCACAGAGAGAGGTGTGGGGTTGTAATGAAAGACATGAGGATGGAGGAAATGGGCCAATTGCACCTGTGTATTCTAGAGTGAGTATTTCAAATGAATTGTTTTGGAGGTCCATGAATCATTTCTTTTCCGGTGTTCGTTTGCCAGTGCGCTGTGTGAACAATGTTGGACCTCGCAGCCTTACTGATTGTATTGCCACAAGGCGGGCCCTTCGTTGGGTTCTTTCCATGATTGTAATCTTGTTTGACAACCAGGTGATAACACGATGATTACTGCCCAGCTACAAGGCAGCTACGTAATGCAAAGGTGCTACTACCACTGCTCTCGTTACTAGGTCTGGAGTGGTCATCGTCAAAGGCCCTCCTCGAGAATCATGTCTGTCGTCGCCGCTGCAAATCTGAGCATGTAAGACCTGGGGCAGTGAGGTACCTGACCTTTGATGTCTCAACAAGAGAGTGCCTCCTCGTAGGATCTGATAACATCAAATTGAACCTCTCCAGCCGATTCAGGGGCTGATGACTGCGCCGTGGACCACTGGGCCTAGGGATCGTGCTTGATCATGACGAATGAAATCATCGCCTGCGGATGGGGGTCTTAGGCGGCGTGGGAGCGACCCAAGGATGCGACTTGGTGTGCGCGAGCGCTGCGACCCTGCGGCGCAGTTCGATTCCTAGAAGCACCGAAAGCTTGCAGATTAGATCATGCGGCAAGGCGGGGGAAATGATCGCCGGGACAAGGATCGGAGTTCTGTATTCATCCGGCAGCCGGCGGGGAAAAGACGACATGATTTCGAGGCGGTTTTCTTCATGTCTTTCCAGCTTCCACTCCTGAAAGCCCTAGTCAATGTTCTTTGACCGTTAGGTATCTGCGGAACGATGGCTCATCTTCAAGGGCAGCCCGCAGGCGCTGTGAGATGACAAGCGACAACTGATGTTCAATACTGGCAGTGACTGACGTCGTTCAGATCCCTCACGATGATAACGAGGACGCATCTGATGTCTCGTCCGTAGGCGACTCGCTGGGAGAGCCGGTGAGTTGTTGACAGGAGACTCTCCTTAGAAACATGAATCATTTGACAAATCGTGCCAGTCGGCGACCTCGCTGTCCTCGCTGCGGTCAAGCATACTTGAATATCGAAGGGAGAACGGGCGCACATATCATAGCATGAGCGATGGAAGTGAGTACCCTCCTGGGCAAAGTCTTGTCATCTAATTGCTTACTCGGGTACTTGCGTAACAGAGTATCATCTCCCTAACGACGAGGTATTTAGCGAAGCCCAGACTGATGCCATTTTCAATTTGTCTGACACCTGCACGTAGATCGAACAAGACCGCTTGGGTAAGCCAAGCCACGCCAGATTAGCAGAGAGATCCGCTGATGGGGTGCAACAGACTTGACGCACCACCTGTGGCTTGTCACTTGGGACGGAGAACTGTGCAACTCGCCCAAGAGAGATGGAGCGAAACGAGTTCTGGACGTGGGCACTGGAACGGGAATCTGGGCTTTGGAATACGGTGAGATCTTACCGAAGCCTAATTTAGTTTTGCGGACTTGTTGCTGACTCTGGTCCAGCCGATTCTCATCCCGAGGCAGAGGTACATATTTCGAACCGATTCATCACGCGGCGGCGCTCAACTTTTCTAGGTCATCGGCGTCGATTTGAGCCCCATCCAGCCAGAATAGTGAGCGCTTGGAACTGTCGCATGGGGACGAAACGCAAGGCGTTGCTAACAATCAATAGCGTCCCTTCGAACTGTTATTTCGAGGTGGATGATTTGGAGAAGGAGTGGACGTGGAAGCAACCTTTCGATTTCATCTTCGTCCGAGCCATGATCTCCAGCTTCTCTGACTGGCCTGCAATGATCAAGAAGGCATACGAGTAAGGAGGCTACAAATCCACCAACTGACGATGGTGGAAACGACTGACCATGGTCGAAAAAGCAATCTTGAGCCAGGTGGCTACCTCGAGCTCCATGACGACGTTTTCCCCATCCGCTGCGACGATGGCACGATGAAAGAGGACTCCTTGATTCTCAAGTGGGGCAATCTTCTGATCGAGGCTACGGACAAGATTGGAAGGCCCATCACGGTCGCGCCTCGGTTCAAGCCGATGCTAGAAGACGCGGGCTTCGTTGACGTTTTCGAGAAACAGGAGAAATGGCCTGTCAACACTTGGCTGGAAAGAGACGATAAAGCCCAGCAGCTGGCAGAATGGTCTCATGCGGCGACGCTTTATGGGCTCGAACCTGCTTCTCTTGCTCTCTTCACTCGCGTCCTCGACTGGACTAAAGAGGAAACCCTTGTCTTCTGCGCTCATGTGAGAAATGAGGTGAAGAGGAAGGATATTCACGCGTACTATCAGGTGTAGGTACTTGATAAGAACTAAAAGGTAGTATGAATACTAACACTTTCATAGGTACTCCGTTCATGGCCGGAAGCCTGAGAAGGGAGCTGAACCAGAGGAGCCCTAGACGGACTCCTTTAATTTCTGTTCCTGCTTTTCTTTTCTGTTTCTCCTCCTCGAAGCTCCACGATCATTACCGCTGAATGAGTACATGAAACATCGCATCATCACTTGTCCGGATGTTATCGCTACCAACCGAATCTGCTTTTTGTGCCACAGCTAGCTGCTCTATTCAAAGTCAGATGACAAAAGTGATCGCTGGTCTAGTACTCGACCAATGTGGGTCTTGTCTATCGACTCGCAATTCCTCCTTATCCTCATCATGACAATTCGGAAGAACTCAAGGAGTCCAGGATCCAGCGAAGTGACACCACCCGGTGCGGTAATCGAGTCCTGTCCATCGGCCCCTCCATCGAAATCCTTAACTGTGTCGAAGCCAAGAAACTGTCGGACCTCCAGATACTCCTGATACGAGGCCATGTACATCTGCCCAGAGAACATGTTGAGCTCGACGACGAGCTGCCGAGGCAAGATACGGGGCACTGCTTGAGAAGGCACGGCGTAAAATTGCAATGAGTCCAAAGATCGATACCCCAAATTTGGTCGCGGAGTGTACAGGTGGAGTGATGTCAACCTGGAACGACTCACGATGGGAAGCAGCTCCTGCGCCTCGAACGGGGAGATTATCAGAACGTTATTGACGGTGTTGGCCTCGGAAACCGTCGTGAGGATCCATTGAACAGGTCGCTGAAAAAGATCCGAAATGTACCCCTTGCCAGATGGAACGATGGTCCGGATGAAATCTCTGGTGACGAGCAGACCGCGGGGAAACCTCGCGACCTGGAAATGCCCCGCTGCACTCGTGTCATGAAAGGCCTGAAAAGCCGATGTGTAGCCATCCGAGGCCTCTCGAATGACTCCACTCGAGACAAAGGCCTTGAAGTCCGGATGGAGAGTGTGCACGGCGGGATCGGCTTGGGCCGGCTTCTGTACCTGTCGTTCCTGTTCCACCTCCGGTGACAGTTCCCGCTCTTGCTCTTCTCTGAATGTGGCCGACTCGGGACTGGTGCCCCCGAATTCCAAGAGTCTGTTGGTGATGGCATCTGGGCCGGAAGAAGACGCATCCTCGGTGGTGTTTGTCTGATTCGGACGGTATCTCGTGTCCAAACTCTGAGCCTCGTCCTCCAGGAAATCTTCGGCTTGATCGGCGGAAAGCTCGGCGTGTCGTCCCTCACGAAATCGAGACCACAACTGCATATGTCGCTGGTGGCGTCGTCCTTGATTGGCCCATAGCCAGATTCCTCGCTGAAGGTCGGTCCACGTCTGCGAGATCGTCCATTGAAGGATATCGGAGACTGTTAGCTTTTCTTTTCCGTGACCAACGCCCTCGGCTATCTTCCCTCGAATCTCTTCTGGCACGCAAAAAACGACCGATTGGCCTTTGCCAAGCTTTCGCATCCTCATGCAAGCTGTACGGCAGAATCATTAGCACGAAAATCAATGCTGGTTAACGACAAGAACGAACCTTGCACCAGTCTGTCCTTCGTCAAGTTCGCCCCAAGCGTCACTGCGGCACGGTACGACTCGGGAAGCTTGAGATCGGTGCCCCTTGTGTGGGCTTCGTCAAGAAAAACAAGGCATACGTCCGTTTGGCTGAAAAAGGGGGACGTGTGGAATGCTTCGACGCGGCCTTTTCGATCCACGACGCAGATGTTGTCATTCTCGTCGCAGAATATCACCGCCTGGGTTCGGTCTTGATCGCCAATCTTTTCCAGCCAGGTTTTGGCAACACTGACGTTGTCAAGCTCAAGAATCTGGGCTCCGACATCAAGTATCACCCGAGCTGGTGGCTGCAAGCCAATCACCATGTCGATCAGGGCCTCGGCATCAGATGTGCTGGCGCTTCTTCTCACGGGAATAAGCTCGACTTGATTCTCCTCTTGGAGCAGATAACCCAACACCATGGCGTTGGTATGCTGCTGCTCTGGGAGATCAATGTGAGAGACGGTGAGGGGGAGAAACGTGCGGGAGTCACAGGTTCCGCTGAAGCCAGTTGTCGGATTCGTCTTGTTCTCCCCAATGTCCCACCCGGATGCCGACAACTTGTGCGGGAACTCCTTGAGTTCCTTCGGGAAGACGATATACGTCAGGTAGTAATCCACGACGCCTTTTGCGAACCGCAGGCATGGAAAGATCTGCTTGACGCATTGATCGCGATCCTCCAGATTGATCCCTGACAGCTGGCGAAACGCTGTAGGCAAACGGTCGCTATCTGCCACCCAGACGCGGTATTCCATGTCGGCCTGATCCGAACGTACGAGATGCCCAAAGCTCAGGAAGATCTGTTCATCTTCCAAGCCGCCGTAGTAGTAGCTGAGTGAGGTCAGCGTGATGATTACGTCGGGGTGGCTGAACTCAGATCGAGCCGTCGGGTTGTCCTTCGCCCTGTATGGAACCGCAAGTCGAGTACTCGGCTGTCGGTCCGGATCCAGCCCGAAGTCAACTCTCCAACGCTTCTGGCAGAAGACAAATGCGAGAATCTGACAACCGATGAGGCCGCGAAGCAAAAGCAAGGTACTCTTCGTCGACTCAGACCAGACGCTTGAGCCCTCGACGGCTTCGACTTCGGCTGGGGAGGGTTTCGGTTTCGAGATGTATCTGTACACGGCGTCTTGAGTCGAGCTGGATTGGGTCGCCATTGGCAATCCGGTCGATCCCGCTTGGCTCACATGACGAGCCAGGCGATCCATCAAAGCCTCTTTTGCAGTATCGCGAAGAATGCGCGTGCGGGGAAAGCAGCCATTATGTTTCCGTGAAACCTCCACAGATCTTGGATCGGCATGCTCAATGTCGGGCAGCATCTTTCTGACAACATCCAGAACGTGGTGTATGCATACCCACCTGGAAGGGCTGTGCTCGATCGGCTGTTGAGTTCCCATGGTGTAGACTAGCTCAAACTTCACGCTGAAGTTTTCATCGCTTTCGTCGACAATATCCCGGGAACTCTCGTCCAAGAATGCCTTTGTTTGTAGCAACAAACCGCTGACCTCCGCCTTGCCAGAAATCGCGGTCTCGATCCCCATCAGCTGAAAAGACAGTATCTGTTCTGGCTGCACCAACATGATACCTCCAGAGCTCATGCAGTCGCCGCAGAGGGCTTGGATGGCGTTGGCCTCGGAAACCCCAACCTTCACAGCACGAGAGAACGGCAGGTGGAAGATGCGTCTGTCGAGAAGATCGCCGAGTTTCGAATCCAGCATCTGCAACATCTGCTTGGACTGAGGCTTCGCCACGATAACCCGTACAAGTCTTGATCCATCAGCCAGCGCAGCCGCCACGGCGGGCGCTATGACCGACGACTTGCCTTCGCCCATGTTGAGCTGCATGACCGAGTTATTCCCCGATGGCGGGCTTCGCATGTTTTTGGAGATCTCCTCCTGAATTTCTCGCACCATGATACCGCTTTCCACCTCCAACAGTAGGGTGTCCGGGAATTCATCGGGACTCCAGTTGATGTGGCCCGGGTTACCGATTTCGTTGGCCAAGGCGGTCGGGTCGTCTAGGGCGGCCAACATGCGTCCCGCTCGTTGTAGCTGCGTTATTGCGACGCCGTAGTGGACGATGATTCTTCTCCACTGCTCCGGAGTCTTTTGAAGGTTGTTCTTGTTGATTCTTCGCAATAGAAAGAGTGGCGAGAATCTTGGTCTGTAGGAGACGTCGGGAATCGTCGCGAGCAGTTGTGCCTTTTCGTTGTTGGTCTGGAGCGCCGCCTGCATCATGGCTAGATACATTTGGGCAACCACCTTCTGGCATTTACCGTAGAAGGAAACGATTTCGTCGTTGGCGTTGTCTTTGTACGGGCTCTCCCGGCTATTTGTTGCCGCGAGTTTCCGCAGAGACTGGTAGCTGTCTTCAAGACTCTCAACGTAGTGCTTCTGAAAGAAAGCTTTGGCTGCAACGTGCAGACACTGGATAAGGTTCTCCAAGTTTTCAGGCTGGGTAAAGCGTAAACTTGGCTGATGACGGCCGGTCCCGGTGATCCAGTTCTCGGGCTCAGGCGTAAAGTGAACTGGGCTTTTGAAAATGTCGTCATCTGTCAGGTAGCCCATCTTTCGCTCGAGGTTCCAAGCCGGAGTTCTCAATCTTGACTTCGGCAGCTCAGCTGCGGTACCCGTGAGTTGGGCTCTCACTGATATTTGATGAAGGTACGCCCTGAACTCTCGATTGTTGAACCAACTCTCAAAATGACTCATGATCTGAGGCGAGATCGAATGCCACTTAACGTAATCGCGCCAGTCGATACGGGCACCAGTCTCGGCGATCACACTGCTTAGGTCGGACAAGAGTCGAACCGATGGTTGGTTCGGTTGCTTGCACGGCCACTGACTTTCCAATTTGGACAGGACATGCTTTTGAGCGATGTCTTGCCTCGAGTCAAAGATCTCATCGCGTCGTTCCTCAAAGTCGTCTTGCAGCTCTCCTGGTTCCTTCGGCAATCGTGCCTCTGGAGACTCACACAGGGGAACCAGCCCTCTCGCGACGGATCGACCGATTATGTTCGCGTCAAACGAAACGCCTTTGGAAAGTTCGAAATCGTATGCTGTTGGGGGCAGAGCTTCGCTCATTGTCTTACGGTTGACATAGAAAAGAGCCAAGACTCGAACCACGGTCATGTCTGACGTTTTGGAGAAAGCAAGCGTCGCAAGCCATATCATCAGCCGAAATTTGTTGATACTGCTGCCGCATGAAAGGTTCTGATGGAGAAGTACCCAATTCTCCCCAACAAAACTAGACCATTCCGACAGGTAATCGGCGTCGTACGTAATTGCACCCGGCTCAAGAAGGCCGTTTGGGCCAGTCACGGCTGGCTGTCGCTCCAAGAAAGCCCAGAGGTGTCTCTCTACACCGTTTGTCGAATGGTGGCCGTCGGATGCTTCTCCCACAAAGATTGACCTCGCCATCGAGAATGCATCGACACCTTTGGAAGATATCCGGCAGTCTCGAGACTCATAGACTGCGTCGTGTCTGATGGTATGGCGCTCGGCGCCGAAATTGGAGATTCTAAAGGTGGATGATCGGATGTGGTCTCGCTCCAACAGGTCTTCTGCAACGTGATCCAGCCGAGGCGGCTCGACGTAGAGCTTCGGGTGGAAGAATTTGGACCTCTGGGCTAAGCTGAAAATGTTGCGTACTGATTCGTAGTACAAGCCATGTTGAGCCAGGCAACCCAGTGGAGGGGACCAGTCCACGCTCTGCATATCGCGCTTGTGTGTTGGATAATAAGCTCTGCCAGGTGTGAGCTTAGCCAGAAGATACAAGGTGTCGACATTTTGTCGAGATAGTCGATCAAACGACAAAATCGAGGCTGAACGCAATATCAGTAAGGCGGATTCGGTCCCGGTATTACTCGTCAGCGGGTCGGGAAGCCCGAAGGAAGTCAAGGCGTGGAGGTATGCGAGGAATAGCTTGCTCTGTCGACTGCCATTGCCTACCAACCTGCCAAGTGTTTCGTCCACCTCATACGCTTGAACTCCCGTTGATCCGGCTTTGCTGATTGTCACCTCTACATGATCTTCGTGTCTGCAGAGGGCAACTCGACCATGAGAGACGAGAACCTTCCGCGTAGGAGGGAGTAGATGATGTTTGCTATGGTCCATTTTGAGCACCAATCTGTCCCGAAGGCCGATCAAGGTTCCAATCGACTGGTTCTCGTCGATCGACATTCCTCGGAATTGTCTGGAGGATATCAAGTCTTGGCCAGACTTCAGAGTGAACTCGAGTCGAAGCCGAGGCAGATCAATCGTCAGAGACGACTCAGGCGTGTGGTGAGCCATGTGAATGTACTGCGGATCTTCTAAGCTCTTTAGAATGTCGGATAAGATTTCGGCCGTCTTGCTCTTGACGTTTACGAGGGTCGAGGCCCCTTTGCTCAAGACCCAATTCCCTGGCACGAAAGACTTTGTCATCCTCCAATGGGAGGCAGAGCGGCGCCAAGGTGTACCAACGGGGCGAAACTCAAGGCTTTCGGCTTTGTGGTCGTACCAATGCACATGGTCCTCGACGAAGGCATGTGGAAATCTTTCGCGAAGGAACCTCTTCGGTATCAGTTCATATGGCCTCCCATTGTGAACCGCCTGAACTAAGAGATCAGGCTGTTTGCGCTTCTGGTCCAGACCCAGATGGACCACGTGCTCGGCGTAATGTCTTTTCGAAGAGAACTGAAGCCCAGGGACAGACGTGGGCATAATTTCGATGGAAAGACGTCCGAAGAGTGTCGCATACGCCGGATGTCGGACATACGATGCCGGCAAATGGTCGAGCGGCACGCCATTTACGAAAAGCTCGCCGGTAACCAGACAGAAATGCACTGATATTGGGCTCTCGGCGGGGCCGGTGTAAGTCGCAAGCCATGTGTGGTGCGTATCTGAGAGTACTCGCCAGTGGCCGCTGGGCTGGTAACCGGACCATGAGGCCTGTATGGCTTGGTCCAAAGCAGAACTTTTCCGCTTGACGATCCTCTCTGCCAAGACCGGGTATGAATGGACGCTCATTCGTTGCCACCGGGCATGAAGATGCCTGAAGGGCTCATCGATCGCCCTCAGGTGAGACTGAGAGACTTCCTGGATCGCGATACTGCACTGTAAAAAGGTGGAAGCCGCCTCATCGTCGGATAATAACCTTTCTCTGAAGGCTAAATCGACGTTGAAGGTATCCGCGCAGATAAGCGCCACCTCCAACGCTCTCCTTTGCAGGCCAGCCTTCTCGGCATCGTTCTCGCTTTCCTGGGACTTCATTTTGAGCATCTCTACCCAGGCAAAGGTTGTCTGGCGAGCCTGGCGCATGTAGAGGAAGCACAGGTCCTGGATTCCGGCTGAGGAAGTCAAGGCAAGCAGACGACACCCAATGGCAATGAAAATACTGATTGCGATCGAGGATTGCCAGTTCTCTTCAAATCTGGAGGTAGCTCCCTGGAGGCCTTCTATCAGTTTCTCGGCAAAGTCTCTGTCGTCGCAGATGAGATGAGATTCTCTCAGTGCATTGTCATTTGGGGGGCCCGTCTGGTGGATGCATTGTAGAATCGCCAATCGAGTTTCCATCTTCTTGAAATCGACTGACGGCGAAACGAGCTGGAGAAGAATCGCTTTCCACTGGAGTCTGTATCCAATCGGTATGGAGCAGAGCGCCTTGTACTCTTCCAACGTGATGTGGTCAGGGCATTCAGATTGCGATGCGATGACCGTGTTGGGAGAAGGACCGCTAGGTTTCCCGGCTGGGCGGAACAAAAACTTCTGCAGCTTTTTGGACTGCGTCGGCATCTTGTAGGTGAGCAACTCGGGTATTTCCTCTGTCGAATGGAATGCAGCGAAAAATCGACCCTTACGTTCGTTGTAGTACTCGAATCGAAGGGCGTTGTCTAAACAGACCTGCGCCTCTGTCGCGGTGGCGACGGGCTTGGCCTTATAATGTGTGACTGTGTGCGGCTTGACTTTGGATAGCAGGCGAACCTTCTGTGAAGGGACACTTCTCTTGAAGAATTGCGAAAGCCCTTGGTAACCGTCCGGACTGTAGGTGGGCGATCGTGGCTCTGCTCCTCCACTTTGTTCGACTTCCAGAACTTTGAAGAGGACAAAGGTGCTAACTTCTCGCCACTGACCGAAGGAGGGAGGGACAGAAAGCTCGAAAACAACTGATTTCGCGTCAAGGTTCCGCGGTGGAAGCGGCCATTCATGAATTTGGATGTTGAGACCTATGGCTTCGGAGTGGCACCGGTGTCTTAGGCAATTTCGACTATGAACTTCGTAATGTCGTCTTTTTTTTCTGTCCCAAACATCCACATACTCGCACTGCCTCCAACCCCACTGGGCCATCAGGTCGTCATATTGAGCTTTTTTTCTTTCGAGTTCCTGCCGCTTTGCCTCTCGACCCCTTTTGACCTTTAGCCCCGATGTCGACAAGAAGCTTTTGATGAGGGTCGGACTTGTTGAAGTACCGAACCGAGAAGCAGTCGACAGATCCAAAGTCCGAAAATATTCTCGGTGCAGGGAAGCGAGACTTTTGGGACCGATTGTCGAGATATTGTTCGACTGCTTGCAGTCGCTCCATTTGCCATTTCCACGGCAAAATCAGGTTCTGGAAAATGTCCGTAGGCAATCCTGGATCGTACTCATGCAACATGGGGTAAATACACGTCGCTATCTTGTCGCAGGCGACCCAGAGCTCCATTATGGTGAGCAACATGAGCGAAAGGGCCTCTGGATCTGTTGCGTAAAACGGGCGCGCGGCAGAATGATAGTTTTCGATCAAGTTCCTCAGTTGCGAAGACGCATCGCCGTCATTCTGTTGAAGTTTGCGGGTTGTCCAAGCTTGGAGGTTATCTCTGACCCAGGACTCAAGAATAGTCAAGTTGAGGTTCATGTGCTCCCGGTCGGAGGCCCCTGGAGAGATCGGCAATTCTGTGTCTTCGCACTTGGTCAATTTCCACGAAGGAACGAAGTCATTGACCGATTTGCTCCACGCCCGAGCTGAGATCGAGCTGATGAAGTCGTCGAGCTCCGGAAGATGTAGCATAACATCTTGGTCAAAATCTAGAGACTTGAGACGAGAAAGGCGAGGAGGGGATGCGTCGTGTCTCTGGATACCAGACCAGCGTGCCGCTAACAGCTCGTTCGCCCGGCACATAGTGTTGCGTACGTGCGTCAGGAATGGAAATCGGAAACTCTCATCAAACTTGCGCAGCCGTCGCGATATTTTGGCGTTCATGAGAATCAGAATTTCCGATGAAAGCTGCAACTCTGTGCCGTGGTTGAGAAGTTCCCCAAGAAGGAATATGATGAATCCTTTGTAAAGGTCTTCAGAGGAACCCAGAAGTCGAGAGAGTCGACCGAAAGCCAGCTGCAGTGAAACTCGAATAAGGAGCCACGTTGGCGATCTGCGCCAAGGCAGGAGCGTCCGGTCCCAGAGAACGTCCTCTCTCGTGTTTTTCCATGTTCTGTCCAGTTCGACTGGACGTCCCATGGCCAACAGATATGCTGTCAAAAGCTCTGTGACGACTTTCGGGTGAGTCGTATCCCGAGTCTCGTCGTGTGACTGGCCGCCCTTCTTCACCACGGGCTGTGTGTCAGGGGCAGATTGGCTGCTCATCTTGGACAAAATGGCGGCTATCGTGTCGTTGAACCCCTCTTGTTTAGCCTCTGAAAACTCAACAGAGACAGCGGTGGCAGGGAAACATCTGCGAAGTCGTCCTCGAGTCGAAAACACGGCGTGATTTTGTGGTGAGAGTTCAAAGGTCTCAATTTGCAAGGCACCCTCAGCTTTACTAATCAAAACGCCAGCATTCTGTTCTCGTATATGGAGAGCAATCATCTCTCCTGTAGAATTGGGTTGTCAGCAAATGCAGTCCGTTCAATCGTAGCAGTTCCCTTGGCCCTACCTGTAGAAGGCAGATCTCGCAAAGCATCTGCAAGCTCCGTTTCAGCGACAATGACAGTGTCGCCCAGCGGCTGGTGGAGACGAAGCATGAGCTGCAGCATGTCCAACGTACGCCCGATGGCGACTGCTTGGGCTCCAGCATTGTGTTCTTTGAACCGCTTCATAGCGTCGGAAAGAAGGACCACGAGCGCCCTGTCATTCTCCGGGGTGAAGTCGTCTGTCTGAGGAAGCTGAGGAGGAAGGAAGACGTGATGGAAGAAGTACAGGGCAGTTTGTTTGCTCATGTTTGCAACAAGATTGATATAAGTCGAGTATTGGGAGAGAAGATTCCTTGTTTGGGTCCTTGTTGCAGTCTGTGGGTTGCAGCGCAGGTCAGGAACGGTGATGTGCGTGGGCTGGTCGCCTATTAAGTAGGCGCGACGCATTCGAGGTCTTTTCTTCTTGACTTGATGCGGCAAGCAATTCACACTAACATCACCTCAATATTAAGCATTTGACACTACGTAGAGCAAGCCAAAGTAACTTCTCACTGCGAAACATGCGCAGATTTCTCAGCAAACCTAGGCAGTCTGCGCAACCCCGCCGCGAGCCCACGACAGGAAGCGAGCATAGACTTCGCATGGCCTTTGAAGCATCCTACGATCAACCACGTCACTCTACCGATGATTTGCTACCTCCGCATCCAAAAAGCATATTGGTATTTTTCTTATCGGCTGAGGGCCTCCGGCATTTCGACCTGTGAATGCACGCATCTACAACCACAAACCTTCCCCAGAAAGACACCGGCAGAACTTTCATGATCATAATGGGCTTTCAGTTTTGCAGCAATGGGGTCGGCCTCCTGCGTTACAAATTCGCCTTGAGAAAGTCTCGTCCTGCAGCACTCACATGTCTTGACGTTCATGTTTGCATGTGAAGACCAATTGAGTTAGTCTGGAAACTTTTCAGATAAGGCGCTGTCAACACTTCAGCTCAACTTTAGTTCAGATACGATAGTCTGATACTTGATAGGCCTCAACTTTAAGTCGTGGCGGTAGACGTGAAGCAAGACACCGACCAATCACCTCAATCACCAATGACGACAACTTAGGATAAGGCATTGCACTTTGCTGAAAATGAGTACTTGTGGTTACTTCAACAGCAAGAAGCATATCGAGATTTGCACGATTTCTTACAGGGGGTAGCATACATCAGCTGTCTATCGCATGGTTTGCTTCATCTATGCGTTCTCAGAGTTTCCAACGTGTACTCGAGAACAGAGGTTTGGGTTTGTGACACACCAGTTTCTTAAGACGGATTTGTGTTCACGACACAGACGGATTGAGGTTGATTTCAGGTATTCGATTTCAAGACCATTATCTGTCTCTTCACTACATACTCCCGAGACTCCTCATTTAATTCCTAGCTAACTGGGACTCAGTCTCGATCCATTCGCCGAAAGTCAATAATCCAGGATGTTCCCTCCTCACAGCCGGGATACTGACGCCGAATCCGTCCGTGTTGAACCACTTATACATCGCACCGAACTCTGCAACGAACCAATGGAGAAACCTCACCAGGAAATGGAAAGTCTCCGGCATTTCAGTCCCGACTTTGGTCTTGAATACCGCGTTCGCCTCTTCCAGAGTCAATTCGTCGCCTGCCACCGGGACCTGTCTGCCAGAGAAGCGTTCGGGATGGAGGAAGGCCTGTGCAGCGAACCATCCAACATCCTTGACGGCCACGAGCTGCAGCGGTCTGTTCTTCACTGCGACTTTCCATGAGGTCGCCATGATCCTGAGGCCCATCCCAGGCGTCATGTTGTCCATGAACGCGACTGGCCGCAGAATCGTCCAGTCCATCCTGCCCCTTGCTTTCTCCACGAGATGGTGCTCGATGCGATATTTGCTTTGGAAGTGCCGAACCTCTGGGACGAAGTTGTCGAAGGATGCATCGCCGCCGCGATCGACTGAAGAGTAGACGAAGAACTTGACGTCGTTGGCTAGGGCCGCATCTACGAGAGCTTTTCCTTGCCTTTCCTCCGACTCTGGAGAAGCTCCCTGGCCAATGGCCGTCTAGTTGGCACATCAATTAGCATGTGTCTGCGTTGCCATACGTCTCTTCACCATTCGTTATTGCTTACTTGCACGCTGTATACACCCCAAATCTCCGCTTCAGGCCCGCCCAAAGAAGCTTTCGCCGCGGAGAAGATGGCTGGAACGTCATTAAGATCTCCTTGTACTATCTTGACTCCGCGTGTCTCCAACGCCTTGGCAGAGGATGACGAAGGATTGCGAGTCACCGCCATGATAGTGTGTGTCTGTCCCACGTCTGCGTCGAGAAGGGCTGTGATGACGGCGCCTCCCTGTTTGCCGGTTGCACCCGTGACAAGGATGGACTTCCGAATCGATTGCACTTCGGGCATGTTGCGTGAACCGGTGTGGTCTTTGCGAGAAGATAAACAAGTCGACTGAGTTGGGTATGGTTTGCTTGGTGTGAGTTAAATACTGCGAATGGGTTCTTGTGAAGTTAGCAGCGAAAACCGAACTAGAGGTAGGCGGGTTGAGTATTTTGGTTATATGGTTAGTTCATCGTGAAGTCGCAACTGCTCGCGCTTCGCTCTTCGCTATAGACATCACGCCAGGCATGCCATTTCAAAGCATCCGTTCAACTCGGAATTCTCGAAGTTGCAGCTGATGGGTCATTTGCGCCACATTACCACGTCAAAATCGCATGCATCTAATTGTGGGCTAAGCTCGATGTGGCAGTTTTCTTCGAGTTTCTCCTGGCCCAGCCAGCGACTAGTCTTCTGTCAGCTGTGCTGAGCAATCAACGCCCCTCTGGAACAATTTCGTTGGACGAGCTCGTCAACACAACAAGCCCATCGAAGGATTCTAGCGCCCGGCGCATATTTTATCGCTAGAACATCCTTACTGACAAAACCACCCTTTTACTCAGCAGGCACTAGGCATACGAGGAGTCATTCATTTGAAAGAAGTAGTTTCCGCTTCGCACCAGTTCCACAACCTCTCTGCCAGTGACCTTCCACCCGCCGGAGGAGCTTCGAGCCCAGCTGCAATATCGGGTGGCATGCAGCCGAATCGTCCCCACGGAATTTCTAGGAGCCGCTTTTCTCGAGTGCGACGCCGGGGGAGCAGGCGGCGAACCATGCGCTGTAGGCTCCATATCTTGAACCCTTGGACACGACACCCTGGCGAAGCATGAGCAGGTTGCAATCCGACCGTATCGGAAGGGATTACTGTTGTCTTGGCTTCACCCGAAGGCTCGGACGGAAATGCGTAGATTCCCAAGTGGCCGTGGTGCAAAGCTGACGGGAAGTCGGATTTACGGACGACTGGCTGCCCCAGTAAACCCGAAAAACGATCCTTCGCGTACTACTTAAATCCTTCGAGTATTATGGGGGCTGCCTACAACCCTCAACGTCACCTAGCTTGGCCAAGAGCCACGACTGGCAGACACAATGATCTCGCGCTCAAATAAGATAATTTTCGGTTCTTTCGCGCTATTGGCATTTGGGATGGCAGAAAGGGATTACACTTTGCGGGAGGCCTCAGCCGGTCTTCATGCGCGACCTTGGATGGCGCCCCGACCCATCATCCAAGGAAACCACGAGAAGGCGCAAGGAGTGAGATGAATGCATGGTATTGTCAGCTAATGTTATGTACAGGGAATCGTATATATGTTCGAGAATGCCAACAGGGCCATCTCCAACGCGAGGCCTGGTCGTCGTGGTCGTCGCATTTAGCAGGTGTTCTGGCCGTTGCCAGTAAAGCTGCCGGACTGGTAAGCCCCGCTGGCATCGCCGAGGCATTCGGCTGTCACAACTGTCAGTCCGTTTCTCCATGAACGTTTTGCAAGATGGAAGCGTCACTTACCAACAGTGACGAGCTTGAGGTTGTTCTGCTTCGCCCAGTTGATCAGCCACGGCGTCAGGGTCTGCACCGTGCTGGCGTAGGTCTCGTGCATGAGGGGAATGTGTCCGTTGCCGCCGGCGCCGGCCTGGGTGAACTTCTGCTCACTCTGCGCAGGCGAGTTACCGTTCCAGTCACCGGAGTCGACGTCGTCGGTGATGACCTTGTATCCCAGGGTCTTCATCGTCGAGAGGACGGCGCCTCCGGTGGCGAGGTAAGGGGGCCGCATGTAGGCGGGCTTCTTGCCGATAATGTTGACCATGGCCTGCAACACGTGTAAGCGCCCTCCTTGACATGTCGAACTCGATGTAGATTATTTGGCACCATACCTGCTCGAGCTTGTGCATTTGGGTGGTGAGATCCCCTTGGCTCAGGCTGCCAAAGTTGGAAGGGTGCGTCCAGGTGTGCGAAGCGATCTGGTGGCCCGAGTCGAACGCCTTCTTGACGGCGGCCCGCCCGTTGTAGATGCAGCCGTACAGGGTGCCCGTCATGAAGAAAGTGGCCTTGGCCCCGCCGTTGTTGAGAATGTCGACCAGCTGCGAGGTGTACTGGTAAGGGCCGTCGTCGTAGGCCAAGGCGAGGACGCCGGGCTTGGAGCACTTCTGGATCACGACGCCTGGGCTGGGCGCCCGCTTCATCAACTCGATCGGAGACTCGATGGGGACTGCGACAGCGCTGGCCACTAGGAGAGCGGCGACGATGGTGTCCACAAAGTGCATGTTGGGCGATTATTGATGTGAATATTGAAAACTGGTTGGAAGATCGAGACACCAGCCCTTGGAGAATAGTATGAGAAAAAGGAATGGACGGACTGGCTCGAACCTCGTCTCTATATGCTTGTCCGGAGTGAATCTTTAAACAGACGATTGCGTGCCCACTCGGACCACTTCAATCTCGTCGATCCAGACAGCCAGAAGAGACGGGAGAAACTCTTGAGTGGGGTCTCGGCGATGAACATGGTGACAGTGGGCAGGGTAGACTCCTATTCGGGATCTCGCCTCGCAGCAAGCAGAAGTCCATGCTCTTTCTTCCAGGGGAACTACAGCAGCAGGCCGGGTTACGAGATGGTCGGCTGGGCTCGTGTCGGGTTAGGCGCGGTCACATAGCAATCTAAGTGAGCCGGGAAAGGGGAGCGAGAACGGTGTTGATTGAATAATCTCGATTCAGGCTCTTTTCCAGGCCACCGGTGCTCAATCTGGAACGGAGGGATCCGGTCAAAGGGAGTTTTTTTGGCGGGGAAGAAAGCTTGCTCTCCATGACCCGACGCGTTGAAAAGATGTGCGCAGGCATAATTACAAGGTGCTTCAGGTGTAAGTGCCGACTTATGCATAATGTTAATTTTAATTTCACTGTCACTTCTAGTTTCACTATCACTTCTCACTTCACTATCACTTCTCACTTCACTTTCACTTCCCACGTCACCACTCTCTCATCCAATTGTTCAACTCACTCATTGGCTTGACGTTGCCGGTCTCGGAAACAGAATCCAATCCAATCCAAACAGGACGGGCGCCCAACGGGCGCGCCCTTCAGGTGTCAAAGCTACGTCGAAAAGAAACCTCGCTCACCAAACATTTTCTCCGAATGGCGTGCACATACAACAGTACAGTCGTCGGCATTTTCAGGCGTCGGTTCATTTACACATTCTCGCTCCCCTCGCGCAGAATCCAAACATCTGGTCAACATGAAGGTCGAATGCCAGTGCGCCACCGTGGAGTTCCACACGCCGACGCCCGAACCCATCGACGTCTACTGCTGCCACTGCTCTGAATGCCGTAGACACATCGGCCTCGGCCTTCGGCACCTCTGCCATTGTCCCCGCCGACGGCTTCTTCCCGCTGTCCGAAGACCTCGAATCCAAGCTGCGAGCCTGGACGCGCCCGACCAAGTGTGGTGGGCAAATGGACTGCTTCTTCTGCGCAACATGCGGGTGTCGCCTCTTCCACCGAGTGCGAAGAAGCGACGGGACCATGAAGCCAACCGTCAGCATGAAAGGAGGGACAATAGCCGGGCTGAGGCTTGATAAGGGCAAGCATATTTGGACGACCAGCGCGGTTGTCCCTATACCCGATGGAGCTGAGAAATGGCCGTAACCACGCTGACTGTACTCCTAGAGACCATGTTCTACTTTGCGATGTCCTTGGTATTCATGGGTTCCCAACTTATCATACTGTCTGGCCTAGAGTTGGTGTTCAGGCCTCTATCTGCTTAAGGGAGCCGTCATCGGAACCAACATCCATGAAACCAAAATGTGACGAGGTCACGTTTCCAACAACCTCTTGAAAACATTGGCACGCCATTGATATGTCGCATGCAACATAGAGGGGGAAAGGAAAAGTGAAAGGACAAAAAATCAGGCAGTCCATATGCAAAGCATAAAGCTAGATACGATTGCCCGTGTCTACAGTTTGTCCAATCGTCTCGCCAAGCTCGGCAGGAAAAGAGTGGATGGCGCTGTCCACGTATGGCTCAAGTTCATTTTTTGGAATTTCGACCAGGCACCTGCACACATCAGTCCGGAATCCTTCGAGATATCCACTGATTGCCTTGCCATAGGTTGTCTCGATCGAAGTGAGATTTGAAATGCTCCTGGAGGGGCGATTTTTCCCTATAATCCTATCCTGGCTCGTGACATAACGGGTCCTCCCCCGGTACTATAGGGAACGGCATAAAATCGGTTGAAAGTCTTTGCGCATATTTTTATGTTCCTTGGCACTTTTTTGCCTCGCATTTCGTACCCCCATTAATTAATCCTTTGTTCAAACGTATAGTGCTAAGTTTTGGGCCAACGCTGTCCCCCACAGCTTAGAGGACCGCAAGCCGTATTTTTGGTCTGCGTATGGCTCCCAGAGGCTAGCGTGACTGATTCAAACTGCCGAGAAGGGCCATGCCGACGGGACGCCAACGCCAATCGGCATCCCACTGTCGGAACAACACGTCGGAACATGGCCGTGGCAAGCAGTATGGCGGCGGTCCGTGGCTGACGGCCAAGGCGCGGTCTCACCTCACTCGTTCGATACTCTGCTTCCCTTATACGCATTCTCCGTGGGGGAGCACTCGCTCAAGTAATATGCGAGATAGAAGAAGTAGTGCGTTACGGTCGCTTCTCGAGACGATCGCCCAACCGCATCGTATCCGGGACTGAACTGGCAAGCAATGTCGGAAAACCTCAATTCGGCCCCACTAATATCGGCCGGCCCCGCACCGGCTGCACCGATGCAAGTCCGGACGCGATCCACTGGCCTCGTGGTAAAGTAAATCAGAGGTGGACGGGAAGAAAAGCCCCGCCTTGCAGTATGAGTGACACGAATTTCTCGTATCAATTACTCGAGTAGAAGGAAACTATCTGTCAATGTTCCGAACAACTTGTCAGCCGCAGTAGCAAGACTTGCATGAGCACCAGATCAGTTGGCCCAGAAACAAGTCCGGAGAACTATTTCGACGCCTGATTAGCAGACTATAGCCTTTGAAAGAAAACACTCTGTAACGTGACATTACACACAGTGCTACATAAGTACGCTAAAGCTGAGGCTTGCGTCTATGAGTGTGAATCAGTTGATTGCTGAATAAGTAGATGAGAACATTGGTCACAGCGGGCTGCCTTTGTTCCTGAGATCCTTGAGAATTCACCATCACAAACATACGAATCGAGGTGCCTGATTGAAAGCCACACGATGCATATATCTCGAGTTCTCATGACAACGCAGCAAACTCGAATCACTATCACCGGAAGCTTCATCTTGACTGGAAAGTTGCCAGAATATACCAGATGGATGGGTTGTGAATGGAGAAGAATAGCCTGTGACTCAGGACCTCCTAATGCTTCAAAACGTTGATTCGGGATCTACCTCCAGGGCTATATAATGTCGTAAAATTTCCAAAATGATTTCTTGATCTTTCGGTACACAATATCATCTGCAAACACTCAAATTCAAGATCTCACAAAATTCAATCCTGACATCATATTTTACTCAAGAATCACTTTCCCACCATGCAACTCAACTTTCTTTATTTGCTGCCTCTTGCAGCCGCGGTCATCAAAGTGAGTTGAAACCTACCATCAGTCGCCGGGATACCAGTCTAAGCCTAGCTAATCTTTCTAGGCTGCCACCATTCATCACGCGGCTTCCAAGGCCCCGATCGAGGGCTACAGCATGTACGTACCTGAGTGGGAGGTTCAAGCCTTTCCGGGAGGTGAAACTCTCATTCTGAGCGGAACCGTGCAAGAGGTTCTCGAGAAGCTTCGCGAAATCAACCCGAATTACGACAACTCTTTCCTCGAGGGATTCAACGCCACCTCCGAAGCCGAAACTGAGGAATCCGAGCCACTGGGCCCGCGTGCGGACTTCACCGGGGCCCCTGCCAACTGCGACCCCTGGGAGATGGCACAACGCGATCGAGTTCTCCAGGGCATCCGATACCTTGACAAGGTCCCCGGAAAGCCCCACAACTCTGCCGGCCCCGCCGCATGCGGCAGAGTGTGAGTTGTTAAAACGCTTGATCGTTTGCTTGACTTGATTACTGAAATCTCGGGACTGTTTTAGGAGCTGCGGATACAACGCTGCAATCGTGTGGTGCAACGATGTGAGTCTTGCCACTCTTCATTCCTTTATTCGGACTGTTTACCTGACGATGCTTGACAGGATAAGCAATCAAAGTCGCTCAGTTCTTTCAAGGACATCGCTGATGGTGCACGCGATATCGACCTGAAGTGCCGCCGCTGGGAGAGCACCAGACTGGCCGGCCAAGTTCATCACAAAGACAACTGGAATGTCATTGTGCGTTGGGAGAAGTGCTAATTTCAACACAACTCTTGCTTGGCAGAGTGGTTAGCTGCATAGTCAGAATTGGTAAGGAGGAAACAGTAGTAGCTCCGAAGATTGGATAGCAAGTAGGCCCCGAAAGGAGAATTAGTCGCAATACACGATTCCTCAACTTCTCTGAGCATGTCGTCGTTTGCCTTATGTCACGAGCCAGGATAAAATCGCGGGAAAAAGGGCTTAGCAGGCTAGGTTAGGGAAGTCTATAGGAGTTAGGAGATATAGGGAGGCACTAGGTAGCCCCTAGATAAGCCCTTTAGCCCTTAGATAGTAGGATAGAGAGCTAGAGAAGAATATTTAACCTTAGCTATACCTAGCTATACTGACTCTATTACTCTGCACTATACTAGTTTGTGACACCTTGCTAGACGTCTAGCAGCGAGCTTAGCTACTCTAAGCACGAAAAGCTCTGTAGCAACTTAGTGATCTTTGTAGCCTGGGTTTAAAAAGACTCACCCTTTTTGCAATGTCTTTAGGAAAGCATGCACTTCAACTTCTATGTTTGGCGTAATCTTCTGGGGTGTAGAATTATACATAGGCCGCTGTCCACCCACATTTGCGCTCCTTTTTGCGGCTGCCAAATGAGTAGAACCAGCCCTGGCGTCTTTTTCTTTCTCAACCTATACGAAACCTAGGGAAACAAAAGAGGGAGCTGTCAGGGGAGAAGTGCGCAGAACGCAACCGTTTATCGATGCCGACGGGATAATAAGGTCAACTGCATGCAAGATTGAAGCCCCAGCGAAAGATCCCGTTGCCGCGGGCTAACGAACACTCACCGGTGAGCATGCATCCATGGACCATAGATGTGCTTCGTCCAGGCTACCTTTTCCCTTTCAAACCTCAAATTGCAACTCCGAGTTGACTTCAATGCGAGCCACCAATTCCAAAGCCTGAGAGCTTGAAATGGCGCAATCTTACACTACAGCATCGGGCCGAGTCGCGGAGGATCCCGGTCCTTGTGTCATGCAGCTAAGCAAACCAGAGCATTTACTCGCAATGGTCTAGAGTAGTCAGTGGTGATGGCATCTTACCCTGGCCAATTCGAAATGGTCGCAAGGACCCAATAACACCGCTGTTAATCCGCGCTACTCAGTCGAGAACTCTCCCACCGGCGGTTGTCAATCTGAATCTACAATTGATGGTGGTGTCTCCGATCTGGCAAGGATATGTGGGAAGACTTGTTTTATAAGTGCCTTCATTCGCCTGTGCTTTCACTTGCATTTGGGTTGCAATCTTGGCATACCTTCATTCGCTCACTTGCGTCTTAGTACGCAGCATGACGAGAGATGATTCTTACTTTGGTGTCTCGCTCCATTTCATCCCGGCCGCCTGGGGTCGGACGTTTTTCTGCAAAGTTTGTGTAAGTTTTTTAAAAACTGCTAGCTTCTATATCCACTTTTTTATCAAAATACGCTATCGGTTTTAAGTTTTCACTAAATTCATCCTTTAAATCATGAGCTTTATCCTCGGAAATATTCTGAATTTTTTCTCGAAGGTCTACGTATTGATTATAGATCTCATCCGCTTTAGCTCGGGATAATTCATTATATCCCGAATCAATATGATTAATTAATTTTCCTTCTACTTGCTCCGAATTATCCGTGAGTCTATCTATGTCTTCTTTAGCTTCAGTTAGAAATATTTTTCTGTTTTTTTTTTTTATGTTTTTGGGACTATCCGGATGGGGCGACGCAGAAATCAGATGTTCGTGTTACTAAGGATCCAATGCTCAGTCCGGAATCAAAAGCAATAACATGTTTCAACTTCATAGTTCGCCGCTGTGACAAAGGACATCAAGGCTAGATTCGAACAGTTCAACCCAGAATTCGATGCCACATTTGCGAGAAGCGGCTCACTTCTTCAGTACGCTCTGCTTCTGTCGGCTTTTGGAGACTGCGGCAATGCGATCAAGACCCTAGTCCGGTGCTGGGTTGAGAATGAGAGACTGTCGTTGAGCTTGGCTTGGCAGCCGCCCGTGCAACCTATTGTCCACGACATGAACGCCCTCATAACTGCTGATATTTCTGCTCTTGCGTGTGAACACTAGTTGAACACTACATGCATGAAATCATGAATATTGCGTTGTTTTCTCTCCTTCTTAACTTGTTCGAGGCCTGCAGCTTTCGATTTGACTTGATGTGATGGGGGGATGAAGCCAGGACTGTCACATGGTCCTCTGCTCCTGAAGCCCCTTCCCGTCTCGGCAGAATGACCAGACTAATGCCATGGTGAGTGAAAGAGGCATTTTGAGTGCCATTGTTGGGTAGCTGTAGCTGGTGGAAATGCACGTTTGAAATCCGAGAGAGGCCTTCGGTAATATTTACGGGAGCTTGCCTGTTGTATCCAGTCCTTGGAATCTGAATCAACGGTATCATTGTTCTTGCTGAAGGCTTTGTCCTAGTTGTCTAAGCTCATCATGAGAAGAATGCTTCCACCATCTGTAGGTCCTCCTCTCGTCGTCCCTGTCGCTGTGTCTCAGCTAAGAACTACCTTGATTTCAATGTGAGGCAAATCTATTACCACTTTCAAATGGCAGGCTCCAAGCCGTGTTTCCTGCCTTCATCCTTCGGAAAACGTCAAATACGTAGCCTACGCTCACATGTAGCACGTATTTCCCCAGTATATTCTCCCTTTTTGCAAACTCTACTCTTGATGGCAAAATGGCTCTGTTGGACTGGACAATTTCCGTGCGGTTGAGGCTTTTACAGACACTAGATCAATGAAGGCTGTGGAAGACCCTTCCGAGGATATGCCTTTCGACACAGGATACCCGTTATTCGGGTTCGGCAGTGGACTTTGGTATGAGGCAAACCCCGAGATTGATACAACTCAATCTCAGATCTACGATGCGCCGAGGGTACTCTTTGGCATTCAATAATGAGATTAGTACTATCGTTACACCATCATACAATCATGTCTGTCGTCTTTCCTCCCATGAGGCCGGGTACCGGCGATATTATCGGAACGCAGCATCAGACCACGCATTCCAATGCTCAAAATTCAAAAAGTTCCACACAACATTCGGATCCACCAGGTTGGCGTCAAAGTCGCCCGGGATCAGGTTTTCTCCCAGCTCGTTCTCGCCGCGGTGGATGTTATGGACGTCCTCCGTCATGAAGAGCGGCGAGGTCTGCATGACCGGCGTCTCGTCTTGTAATTTGACAGAGGGTTCTGTCTCTGCTGGCATTTGCACAGCTGTCTGTCGTTGATTGCTTGGGTGGTTGTTGGCCTTCGTTGCCACGCTAAGCAGCTCTGTCACAATCTCGGCGCATCGTCGCGCCACTGCGAGCATCTTCATTGCCTTGAAGATCTCGATGCTCATCTCCAGGTTTTCGATGACTTCTTCGTTCGGGAACGGGGATATGTTTGAGATGAGAACGTGAAGAAGAACCATGCAGGCGTCGAGAAGGTACATGCAGTTGTACCACCTGTGCGCGTCTCGTCAACATCGCAGCCCCATCTTTGCGCAAGGAACAGTCGACTTACCATGTCCTGAAATAAGGCCTATGAAGGTAGCTGGTGTGCATGAACCTAATGGTCTCGGTTGCGGCCTTTACACATGATGATACGTGACGAGATAACGTTTTGCGATCCGATTCGGGCGTCTTGAGGATGAGAAACTGTCGATGAAGTAATATCCTGGCGTTTAGAAAGCCTGATTCAGCGTCAGCAAGCATGCTCCAATGAAGGTTCGAATGAGGCGCAGTTACGAAGCTTGAGCACGGTCTTTTGCTTCATGGCAAACTCGCTGTCTTCCAACGACGAAGTGTCGAATCTCAGTTCTCGTGGAAGCCCTGTCTTCCAGTCATCAAGCTCTCGGTCGAGATTGAGCGCCGTTTGCGACAGCCGCTGCAGGGATGTGTGGCTATTGTGCAGGCTCAAATTATCGGTCATCCACATGAGTATCTTGGCCAAGTCGACCATTGGATTGATGAGACACGACGAAGAGCTCACGAAGCCCTGATTTCGATTATCAGCTCATGACCCGTCTAGGAAAAACTCTCGAAGTTCACACTCACCGCGGTTTTCGGAAAGAGGATGGAGTAAGAGCTCGGGCCTCGCAAACCGGACTGGCGACCGGCTGAGAAACACATTTCGCTGGCTCATTAGCAGTGGACTCATGCGAGAAATCCAGAGACGAGTCTTCAGACTTACATCTCGTGAGAGTAAAGGGACCTTGGCCATGTCAGTGAAGTTCTGGTAAAACAGTTGAAGGCTCTCGAGTGAAGGTCTTACCACCATAACAAGCTTTCCTGGCTTGTCTCCGATCGGATATTCGTTGGAATTCCCATCGCCGATGCAGTTCGGATGGCCATGCCGCTGTACATGTAACAGCTGTGAGGCTTGAGCGCGTTCTGGCAAAAGACGGACTGCGACTTTTAGCAGCGGGACCACGGCGAAAAATATCGGTGGTCGGGGAGCCTTACCATGAGGAACAGAGTCTGCGCCGTTTCCAGTGAGCTTGATTCGCAGATATCCTCCAGGTACAGCTTCGCCTTCTCGAAGTATCTCCTAGCTAATCGAATCGGCGGGTACGTAGTCTCGTTCTCCCCGGGCTGCTCTGTCCGGTCCAAGAACTGCAGGGTGTGGTCTTCCATCAGCAAGGACGTCTCCCCTGCAGTGATAGACCCGATAGCCAACACGGAGTTGAACAGCGAGAGGAACCTTGCCCCACGGCGCTGTTGGGAGGGCTCTTCAAAGCTGAATTTCCTTTGCCAGACTTCTTCGTCGCATCGCTTTGTGAACGTAGACTGCTCAAGAATGGGATGGATGTTGTGGAGATTCTGGAAGTATAACCGCACACATTCTCTCTCGATCTCGGTCGCGAAGGCAGCGTCTGCTGTACTCAGGACCTTTCCGTTTCCGTACTGAACTGAGTCGCGTCTTGTGCCGCTGTTCGACGGCGTTCCCTTCCCTGGCGTATGGCCGTGACGATTGTCCGGTGATGTCGAGTAATCTGAACTGTGAAGAAGGTTGACGACAGATGTATGGTTCAAGCTCTTACCCGGCGAAGTCTTGGAGTCGGGGCCGGTTTGTAATTGCTTTTGATTGCTCGTATTGTTGGCTCTGGAGCGAAGCCGAGCAAGGAAGTAGAAGGTTCCCGTGGGACCGTAAAATTCGGCGCCTTCTGTGTGGTCGTTGACCTTTCCAAGTCCGTCGACCTCCTGCTCCGATGAGACCGATGACCCCCGTTCCTGATCGGCTACCGGTTCTGGCATGAAAGGAGTCGGGTTCGGATCGACTTTGAGCGGTTCATCGAGGCTGACTGGCGATGGGTGAAGCTGCTCCGCAGACACCGGTTGACTTGGTGGACGTTGCTGAATACGACCCGTCGGATCGAACATCCTCTTGCTGCCGCCATGATCAGACAGACGGAACGTAGACCTCCCCCAGCCGTTGTGAACATACACTTCCTCTGGCTTGTCCTTGTATGAGCAAGAGAACTCATGCCCTACATCATACGTTAGCATCACATACTATTGACTGGTGCACATATTCCCGGGTTGACTCACTGACACAATTCGAGCACGGCGAGCTTCCATCACACTGTCGTCAAATAGTCAGCACTCTCATGTCTGTCCTTCGTCAATGAGCACTAGCCTTAACCTTGCGCGCGCGACAAGTACCGCACGCAACGGGCGCACGAGGGCGACGTTTCCTCTTGAGAGTACCAGACTCCGAGTGTTCCGAGGCGGCCGTCGATAGAGTGGGGATTTCCGCCTCCATACTCAACCACGATTCATGGACATTAAGAGTGGCAATTACAAGCAGATAATTTCAACGGACTTGAGTGTAAAGTGTGAACAATGGCTAGGGTGGAAAACGAGTGTTCCAATCAAAGTCTGAAGAAACCGGAGAAGCGATCGCGCGGAGGCGAACGGCGGCGCGGTCGGTCCATGGCTGCTGGCCTTCTTCAAGTGCTATGAGCTCAGACTTCAGAGTGAGGTCCATGCAGGCCTAGGAACTAAAGTGGTCTCAGAAGTCGGCACGTGAGACGTGTCTCTTGGGCAGAGTTTCTAGCTTGGATCCAATGGCGTGACAAGCAGAAGTCAGCGTTTTGACTTTGGGACCAAGAAGTCGACTAATCGGAAGCTCGGCTTCGGGTATCGACGTCGATCTCATCGGCGAGTGAGGGGCCGGAAGTCGGGACCCCAGCATCCCGAACTGATATCCTCTTGTTCCAGATCTCGGCTTCATTCCCGTCCTTGCGACAGGATCCCGCGGATTGCTCGAGGAGTCCCTTACCTCTGCTCTTTTTCTGGCGCGCGGCTCCGTCGGTTAGAATCGATGTTGGTATCCTAACGTTGAATACTGAACAAAATTCCGAGGAGAGACGAGCTGCCAAGGTCGATTCCTGAAATCAGTGCACAAAATGGACAGTGTTTCAGTCGACGTGCCCGTTCTCGTCGTAGGCGGAGGGCCTACGGGTCTGTTCACTGCATACATGCTCTCCAAGCACGGCGGTTGGTCGGCCTGATGTCCACGGTGGCACTGATCAGTTGCGATGAGCTAACAAGCGAGTCCTCAGTCGAATCACTGCTTATCGAAAAGTATCCTCAACGCCTTGCCGCACCAAAGGCTCATGCCTTATGCCCGCGAACACTGGAGTTTTGCAGGCAATATGGCCTCGACACGAACGCGCTTCGCAGGCTCGGGAGTCCCCGCGAGGATGCCTTTTGGGTGAATTTTCTCACCAATCTCAGTGGTGAGAGGATCGGTTATTTACCTTATGAACGAATGGATGCAGAGGTTCTGGACAGCACACCTGAGGTGAATGTTTCGACGAGCGTTGAGCTGCGAAATGCTGATCATACGATCAGATGATTCACAACGTTCCTCAGCCAGATTTCGAGAAGTTCGTCGCAGAGCGCCTAGCTTTCGACACGAATGTCGAGCTTCGGAAAGGAGTTGCTTTTGTGTCCTGTAAACAAGTAAGGTCCACATCATGAAGAACTTGTTGAGTAGAGACGCTGACAAAAAACCGCAGCACGGAGATAAAGTCATTACTACAGTAGAGGAGCGCGGGTCAAGAGAACGCCGGAGCATCACGTCCAACTACGTAATTGGCTGTGACGGTGCAAAGAGCGAAGTCCGCAGGTCCCTCGATATTCAGACCGAGGGCGAGGATGGCTGTAAGCATTCTGTCAACAACCCACTGCACCGCGTTGTATTGCTCACTGAGGTATGGCAGACGAGACCATGATGACGATTCATTTCAACGCAGACCTCAGGCCCGTTGTAAAAGAGCGAGTAGGCATGCTTCACTGGATCATCGATCCCGCATGTTCTGGGTTCATAATCGCGTATGATCTTGGTGGAAACCAAGTCCTGACCAGCAACTTTGATGTAAATATTCTCCGCTTCCGCATCATCACATATGCTGACTGGGATCTCTAGTCCGAGAAACACCCAGCTGAGGCATGGAGCGAGGAGCTTGCCCGTGCGACGGTTTCGGCTGCAATAGGACAAGACATTCCGTTTAAAATACTCAGCTACAGGCCATGGGTGCTCAGCCGAAGAGTGGCCAAAGAGTACAAAAGAGGAAACACATTCCTGTGAGAGACAACGCTCTGAAGATATGTCACATCGTTTCTGATATTGACCAGGCTCGGTGACGCGGCACACTCCTTTCCTCCAACAGGAGGACTAGGTCTAAACTCTGGTTTGGCCGACGCTCACAACCTCGTGTACAAGATCGCTGCTGTGCTTCAAGGATGGGCCAAGCCCGCTATCCTTGAAACATATGAGGCAGAGAGACAGCCAATAGCCTTCGTAGCCTCGTCACAAAGCATCAAAAACGGAAAGACAATATTCTCTTTCCTCAAAGCTGTTGGAACTGCGGATATCGACGATCTCGAAGAAGCTCGACGAAACATGTACAACACGATCCACGATCCAGCAAAACAGGATCTGATTGCTGAAAACGTGGAGGGTCAGCGAGAACACTTTGACAACGTAAGTCTGGTGCTCGCAAGTGAACTGATGAGTCTGAGCTGCACGGCTGACTTCAACTAGCTTGAGATACACATCGGTTACGTTTACGGCGAAAAAGAGCCACCGGCGAATGCTTCTCACTACACGCCGAAGTTCAAGGTCGGCGCCCGGTTACCTCATGCGTGGATCAGGATCCTCAACTCAAACGAGAACCTACCACAGCAACCGATTGATACGTCGTACGTCAAGGAATTCTCCGAGGACCAGATAACGGCCCGTCAGTATTCTATTCTCGACCTCGCGGTATCGGGCGGCTTTAGCCTCATTGTGGGGTGCCGTGACTTGTGGACACAGCGCGTACGAGAAACCCAAGGCGCTTTGGAGAGCAAGATTGGGCGTCGTCTACATTTCTGGGCCGAAGGGACTGATTTTCAGTTTTTCAATGACTGCCATCGCCAGCTGTTCCACACACAAGGCCGACTAGCTCAAGGATGTGCACTGCTGGCGAGGCCGGACCAGCACCTGCTTGGGTGTCTGGGACCGGATGCCTCGGCGCGTGATCTTATATCCCTCGTCATGGGCCACTTGGGTTTTGAAATATAGGATCAATAGACGGTCTTCGGGAACGAATGTTCTTTCCATCCCTTTGCGTAAATCATGTTCTTGACGGCTCTTTGCAGTGATGCAAAAAGCCCATGGGTACCAAAATGGGTAGTACCCAAAATCACCCACGGGTACTCTACGGGTACCCAAATTACCCATAGGTCTGGCCTATATTAAAAGCCTATAGGTAACGCAGCCCATGGGTTAACCTACCTATAGGTAGCCTACCCATATCCCATGGGTAGCCTACCCATATCCTATAGGTAGCCTACCTATATATAAATAACTATAGGTAGTAGTTATAAATCAATCTTAAGGATCCTATTAAAAGTAAGG